>PVKP010005360.1:0-90154 GCA_004027715.1 Plecturocebus donacophilus
GAAACGTAAGATTATCTCTAACATCCCTTCTTGCCGTTCTGTCATCTAAGCGCCCATCTGGCTATAGAATTCTCTTCATTTCTGCCTCCAGTTTTTGGCTTAAACATAAAAGTGCTAGAACATATATAAGGAAAGAAAAACACAACAAAAACCTCATGTAAACCAACTTTCTTTTGTTCTGTTTCCTTAGATTCAGCCTGGATTCTTCGGCTCCATAAATATTTCTCATTTAGAAAGTAATTACATCAAGGCAAAGCTTTATGTTTAAACATATATGGCTTTTATTGTTACATGATAACTGAGTCTAAATTAGATGATTCTCATTAATGAAAGGACAGGAAAATAAGTAAGTCCAGACATAATTAGGTCACAGCATTTGACCATTGTGCCTTAACCTTCCCTTTGCCCTTATCTGCAAAAGCTTTGGCCTTAATATGGACAAAGAGCAATTTAAATCTCTTTTCATTCCTATCCTTTTTCTTGAGTGGCTTCAAATCTAAATCTCTAATAAAGGAAGGTATAATAAAATAGCAGAGAAAGTATAATGGGAATTATATTGACTCTCATAGAAGTTTTGGAAGAGAAATATACTCTCTTTCTTCAGCTCTGTAATAATATAATCATGGTGTGATTTCTACTTTGCTAGACTAGGGACTATTTTGGAAATCTTCAATGAATATAATCAGGTGGTAAGCATTTAAAAATTACTGTTTCCTGAAACCTAGGAAATTATTGTTGAGTGTAAAATGCAAAAAACAAAGGAAAAAAAAGCCAGTTACATTTTTAAAAAATAAAACAAAACGGTATAATCTGTGTGGCGTCATGTAATAGAGTTGCTGGGAATGGGGTTGAAACTTGAGTTTTAGGCTTAACTTTGAATCGTCATGTGTATGCTTGGGCAAGTTGCATAATCTCTTTGGGGCCCAGATTTTCTTTTTCTTTTTTAGGTTTATTTTTATGCCCCTGTTCCACTCAGGCTTTTTTAAAAAATAGAAAATAATAACACCAAGCATTTATATTTACCATATGCCAGGCACTATTCTAACCCTTTTATATTTAATTACTTAATTCTCCCACCTACACCATGGGGGTAGATACTATCATATGTTTGCAATTTTGTGCTTGTTTTATCTTGCGTAACATTTTTGAGAAATTGTCTGAACTCAGATAGGTCTCTTTGATTGTATATTTATGGTATGAACTGCTCCATTTGACTACCTCATTATTTACATCATTATTATCAGAGACCAACTATTTAGATTATTCAAAGGTAAAAACACTTCTAAATACATACAATAGTAACAAAACTTTGCTAAAGTAACTCTGAAAAAGGTCACTTATAATTTTAGTTATTGAGCAAAATCTCTGACATTAGCGGTAGAGAGCCTCTTTTTAAATCCCCATTGTACAGATGAGAACTGTAGCACACGCACAGAGAAATGCTTGGCAGTGTGTAGAAGAATACCACACTAACCAGGACTGACTTCACTTCTATATCTGTCCGTGGACAAATGTCATTATTTAGACATGAGGAAACAAAAATAGCTTTTACCACATTGCCCCAGGCACTGCAGTCTCAGAATTCCTGTCAACCCTCAACTCTGCCACTGGGCTGCATGATTCCCGAGACAGCCTGTGGTTGAAACTCAAGCTAGGATGCCTGCCACCTGACCTCCAGCTTTCCGTCTCTAGTCCCTTCTCGTTTAACAAATGTTTGCTAAGCACCTCCTGCGTACAGGCACTGTGCTGGCGACCCAGGCAAATATGTTTACAGTCACAGACATTACCTATGCCCCGTGTAGCTTATAGTTCAGTGGGGAGCTGGGCATTAAGGCAATAATCACACAAAGGGACATACAATGATAGACGTGCTGTGGGAGATGAAGGAAATGTAGGTGGTTTAAGGAGAGGGATTTGGAACAGGAGCCTTAAGATTTGGGCTCAAGCAGTCATTTAATTTCTTCCTCAGTATTCCAACTTTGGTATGACTCGTCTCCCACATGCTAGGTCATTAAGGGCAGATAAGATGTGCTGGAGACATCTGAATAAGATCAAAATTCAGATCAAAAAATGTCTACCTGTGGCTTTTCATTAGTGGAATATGAAATGGAGTGACAAATTGGCTTTATGAGGGTATTGGTTCAGGTAGCTTCCTCTTGCCACAGACCACTGGATTTGAGATATTTATTTATTTTATTTATTTTTATTTATTTATTTTGAGATGGAGTATTGGCTTCTTTCACCCAGGCTGGAGTGCAATGGAGCAATCCTGGCTCACTGCAACCTCTGCCTCCTGGGTTCAAGCAATTCTCCAGCCTCAGCCTCCCGAGTAGTTGGGATTACGGGTGCTTGCCACCACACCTGGCTAATTTTTATATTTTTAGTAGAGACAGGGTTTCACCATATTGGCCAGGCTGATCTCGAACTCCTGAACTCAAGTGATCTGCCTGCCCTGACCTTCCAAAGTGCTGGGATTACAGGCATGAGCCACCACGCCCAGCTGAGACATTATTTATTAAGAAGACTATGATGGATAAGAGAACAGAGTTCCAGCTTGAAGGATAGAAAATTTGAGTTTTACTTTGCACTTTTTCACCAAATAACTTGTGCAAGTTTTAGGTGGTGGTTGTAAAATCTAATAGGACTCTTGTGAAGATTAAATAAGAATGTGTACATATAACACCTCACTTGGTGCCTGACTCATAGAAAGTGCAGATTAAATGTAGTTCTCCTGGTTACTAGTTAATGTGGGAGAGATCAAGGTGGATAAGAAATTGTGAGTGCCAGGTCTAGATAGCCTTGATGGGGATAGGAGATTTATCCATGAAGGCAGTTTAGGATACTTACGTGCCAAAGAGGTACAATGGGGTTGACTTACTGACCAAATAGTAAGTAGTATAAGGGCTCTGAATAGGTATATTTTGGAGGGGAACAAGGTGTGAAGAAGGGAAAACATGAATGTGTCCAGCAGTGTAGACTGAGTCGTACAATTTGCATGGAATGCCTGATCTTTACAGGAGGAGTATTAGCTGGTGAGTCGGATAGAGATGCCTTGAAGGGACCAGGATGTTTTATTCTGTACCCTAAGGGAAGCTTACCCTTCTTTTTCAGCCTTCTGGGTCAAAGATGAGAAAGAAGTAGAAAGAATACTATTTTTACTATATTCTTGAAATGGAGATTTGCAGCAAGTTGGTATTTAATAAAGAAGTCCCTTTCCATTATTTTTTGGCTTGAGATTTAATGAACAGTTGTAGTAAAATCAGATTAGCTATATATACTCCTATTATGGAAGAATGTGTATATCTTACATCTAACTTTAAGCATTCTTTGCATTCCTTTCTTCTGTCATAGGTTAATTAAACCCGTGTTGTGGTCAGTGCTTACTCTACATGGCAGAGTGTTTAACATACAGTTTAAGATGACTAGATGAGAAGTAATGGGATAAAAATCTCTTTACACTGATGACTTCAAGGCTCAATTATTGTAGAATAAAATAATGATGAAATTAAATATGTAACACAAATAAAATCTCCATTCCCCTCCTCCTATACACAAAATGGCATGTAACACTGGACACAAAAGCACTAAGAAAAGGTTGAACATGGGTAGCTGCACAAACAGGATTACAAAGCTGCATGTTGGCTGACCAAATAGATTAATGGGTGATATATATCTGGCTATCTCAGGGTTCTGAAGGTGTACCAGAGCAAGATAATGAAATTGCCTGTCAGGTAATCTGATTTGAGGATTCCAGTCATATGTGAACTGGTGTGTGGGCTAATAAGCCAGGAGTTTGCCAAGACTCATTATTTTTTAAGCTGCTCAACTCTCTACATCTGTCTCTGCAGGATATGTTAGACAAAGTGTCCTGCATAGAGCAAGAGGTGGGGAAACCGTAACAATGCCCAGGTTACAGAGAATTGCTGAGGCACAGCTCCAGATCGAGTTGAATGTTTCTCAGTTGTTCAGAGCTCGGCTAGAGAAATGCACAGCTGTCAGGCACACAGCATGGTAACCTCTCTTCCTCCCGGCTGGCAGAAGCTGCTATTGCAGAGTGTATAGTCAACGTCCCTCCAAAGATGTGTAGGGTGTAGGCATTTGCATCTTGGCTCGGGCAGTTAGTAGCACTTTGACCTTGGCTAAGGTACATAGCCTTTTTAAGACTCGGTTTTTCGGTCTGCAAAGTATAGAAAATAGTGCCTAACACGTAGGGTTATTAGTGATACTGAAGTCAAATCTCACAGTATTTGGCACATGATATTTGTTAGATATAATCAAAGGATTAAATAAATTGAGGACTCTATATACATGATTGATATTTCTCTTTGGCTATCAGTTAGTTTCTTCCTACCTCCTTTTTAACTCTGAAATGATTATAATTGTTTCCCTTCTCTTTCTCTTAATGTTTCTATGAGGATAAATAGAGAAACCTCACAATTACTTCTTCTTGGTATGTTTTTGTTTTATTAGGCTCTTACATGTATTATGTAAGTATTAATTGTTCCCGTATCAGTGACATAGAAGAATCATCAGCAGTAATACTCCTATTTGAGGTACAAGATTCAACTGGAACGTCAGAATGGGAAGATTCTAGAAAAGGTGCTCAAAGCTTTAATTATTTTTGTTTCTGATACAAATGAGATGTGTGCTTTTAATATACATTTGTTTATATTCTAGAGTAATTAATCTCTCTCTTTTGCAATTTGTCAGCCTTGAAATATAGGAAAAAAATAAAATGTCTCAGTGAATGAACTGTTATATTCAGTATCATTTTAAAGGCAGTGCTAACAAATTATAGGATAATGAGCTAGCTTTCTGGACATAAGTTACAGCTTGCCTCTTCTTTGAAGAAACTCTTTTTATTCTGCATATAGAATTTTTATCATAAAATTATTCTGTTTTTCAAAGAAATTACTTCTGAATTCTAGGTATTAATTTCCTTTTATAAAGCATCAGATATTTTCACATCCCAGGCTAAATAATAATCCAGAAATAACTGCAAAGAAAGAAAATATGATGATGTATGGAAGAACTCACTAAGTGTGGGGTTACTTTTTTTCTCTAAACAATAAAAAATCATTCAAATCCTTTTTTAATTGACTCTATGAAGAATTAATCCCTCAGAATAATTATAATGTATATATAATTTAGACCAAAAATGTCAATATTTATTATGTTTCATTTGGCAGAAAGAAGATTGTAAAAGGAATCAACGTCTCATCTCTATTATCTATTTAGTGAATTCTGTAAAATTCCCATTGGATATGGAAGGAGATACATTAATGTCAATAGCGATGGCCACAAAGTAGAGGGTCCTGCCAGATAATTGCTCTACCACTAGGAGAAGGCAGGCTGTGTTAGTCCAGTAAGAGCTTCTGTTCAAGGTCAAGGTCTCCTCTGATGTTAAAACAACTACACCTCAGGGAGACGTAAAATGGAGATGGTCTCTCCCCTTTAGGGATATAAAATCTAATGGATGGGCTTACCTTCCCTGGGGTGACTGTGGCCTTGACCCCATGATGTTGATTACTCTCATCAGGCTTTGAAAGTAGCGGATGGTGGGGCAGTGGTGGAGTGGGGACGAGATCTTTTTTTGCCTGGTTCCCATCTTTCCCCTCCCCATGTCACATATTCCTCTTCCCTAACATTTCCACAGTCTGGCCATGGCAGGTTCACTGGGGATTGCAGAGCAGGCAGTGAATGCTCCTCCCAGTTAGTTGTGGTCACTGTCTGCCCACAGTTTAATAAGGTCCCTGGGGAAGCTCAAATAAATATTGTAAGTTCTGGGGTGTTTTGTTGAATAGGATTGGGGCAGTTCTTTTTCTCTCTTCATCATTCTTTCTTTCTTGGTGTATTTCTTTCTTGCCTTGTGGTTAGGATTTTTCCTCTGGGGGGACATTTATATCTAAAGCTAATTCCTTAGAGGAGGGCTGTAATAATAAAGTAGCAACTTGCATTTATTTATCCTTTTACAGCTTACAAAGTACCCTCATATTGTCTTGTTTACCTCTAAAACTAGCCCTCACAGGTAAATTACTATTGTCCACATGTTACAGCTTATAAAAATAATTGCTCATAATGTCAGAGCCAGGAACTGGACCCAGAAATCATATTCTATTACATGGGCTAGTCTTTTCCACTTCACCGTGCCATAGATATCTGTTTCCAATATCTGGTACATCTGACAACATCAAAACATTCTTTGGATTTTTAAAGTCTTTATTCCCTTGGCTTTGTAAAATGAAGAGCTCCATGAATATACAGAGCTCCCTGATGAGAGGAAGCTGATTCGTATAAACTGATTTCAGACGGATACTATAAAAGTTATCAGTTACTTTACATATCAATTACATTTTTCATAGTACCCTGCTCTAAGCAGACACCAGATGTCGTTCACTAATGGAATAGTGAGAATGGTTAACATAGACTTTGGAGCCTATAGTTATAGCTGAGTCTGTCACTTCCCAGCTTTCTTCTCCTCCTTGAGTTACATACAGTTTCTGTGCCTCAGTTTCCTCATCTATTAAATGGGGATGATAAGAGCACTTCTCTCATGGGTCAGTGGGGATCAAGTGAGTTAATACACGGTGAGCACGATGCCAAGCATATAATCAGCCCACCATTAATATTGGCAGTTATTACTATCATTCTTAGTGTTACTGGCACTGTAATTTTTTACAACACTTTTGCTATTCCTATTTACCATAAAGCTAGTATGTGGAAGAATCTTAGGCATTTTCCCACTTTTCCCAGAAGAAGTTACCAGAGACAATTAGAGCCCTGGTCATGTTGTGCAGTGTTGTGGGCCACAGTGAATGGCCAGCTTTGCATAACTCTGCTAAAGCCAGAATTTTCTAAAGTCACTTTTTATAGTGTATGCATTTGGCAATATTAAAAAAACAAAACAAAACCCTGAGTCTCAATAGAAAGAGAGAGAAGAGAGAGAGAGAGATTGCTATAAAAGCAGACTTTTGGCTGAAAGTGTTGGTCATATGGAGACAGTAGTGGGGATTTTTTTCAGCTTTGTGAAATCTTTAGCAGCCTTTTTTTTTAAAGCTTGCATATTTTGCTTATAGTTCCTTCTTAGACTTAAAAGAATTATCATGTCCTAGGAGATTTTTCAGAACATGTTTTTATATTAAAATTTTGTAGGGAAATTTTAAAGTAAATGTTCAGAGACATCACTTCTTCTGATGGGACAGGAAAGAGATGGAATGAATTGATACTGCAAAGAGGAGTAAAATCAGTGTCATAACTTCCACTTTGATCATTTTGTTTCCTAAGTGTTCTGTTTGGTAGGGAAGAATATGGAGATTGGTAGAGAGTTACTAAAGTAGATCAGAAAACATTCTCAGATAGATCCCTCAATCTGGACTCCAGGCACGTGGGTCCCTAGTCTCTGCTGCTGGGTATTTAAGGGCGATACTCATTGTGGTTCTGTTTTCTTGCTGACCAGAAGGGAATAATAGAACATGTCATTACTGCAAAAGGTTATTGTGAGAATTAAATGAGTTATGTGTAAAACTACTCTGAAAAATATAAAGCATTTCTGAGGCAGAAGAATGTCATGGTTTTAAGCAAGAGTTGGCAAACTACATGTTACAGATTGTCTATGGCAGAGATGGTGTAGCCCACAAAGCCTGAAATATTTACTCTCTGGCCTTCAAACAAATACTGGCAGACCCCTGACTTACAACATGGATTCTAATGCCAGTTGGCCTGGGTTTGAGTCCTGGCTCTGCACCTACTGCTGTGTGACCTTGGGGCTGGTTAATTAACCTAGATCTCTATCTTTTTATCTCTAGAAAAAAAGATGATGATGGTACCAATGCCACAGGGTAGCCAAGACTATGAAATGAGGACACATAATTATACCATAAAGAGCTCTAAGGGCATCACCTGGCATTTATTAAGTGCTATATAAGGTTTACATGGTATTATAAAAACACCTTAATGTAGGGTGCTATCGGATTAAATAATTTTTAAGCATTCTGATTTTATACCACTTGATATTTGTATACTAAAGCTTTCTAAAATTACTAAATTGATAGTTACAGAAACTGATTGATTTTCATTTCATTGTACCTAGCAGGAATACTACCTAGAGTACTACTGTAGTCTATCTAGAATACCAAAATACTGTTAGGACCTGAAAGTATTCTAAGAACCTGTACAAGTCATATTGCAGATTATCAGATAGTGGCATTTGAGGTGACTTCTGCTGAGACTAGGCTCCATTATGATGGTGGACAAATTGAAATGAAACTACGAAGTGATATTCTTTGTGAGTAGAAATACCTGCTCACATTCATTTTATTTCAATGTAGAAAGTAGGAATAAAAATTATAACTGCCTTATAATTAAGGTACAGTACATATATCGTATCATTTAGCCATTATACCAGTACTGCAAAGTATGTGTTTTTCTTCTCATTTGAAAAATGGGGAAGTTGAATCACAGAAAGATTAGACAATTTGCCTGTAATATAGGTGCTAAGTGCATAATCATTCTCTACAATACTGTCAAATACGAATAAATTCAGTGTTCAAGTCCTAACACTGTCTCACATACATATAAAGATGAGGAAACACTTACTGATTATATCAATGGCAATTTACTATCAGGATTATATAATTCAATTGTATTAAAATAGAACTTCTAAATTATCGACTTGTTATAATATTTCCATGTTAAATTGACATTTGACATCTTAGAATATTGCTGACAAGAGTTGTTCCTCATGTTTCAGACCGCAGTTTTGTGTACCCATCAGAAATCTGAGCACATCTAAAAGCATCTCTGCATTTAGTGGAACCATGTGAGGGCACTTCGCCCATGATGAGAGCTATTTTAGACTTTTTGTTAATGTCTTTCTGCTCTATGAAGACCCTGTAATTAGCAGTCCCCTACTTGAGTACAGACTGCCATCCTAAAAATATGTTCCACAGTCAAAAACTTAATACTTGAAAGGTAGACAAATTCCTTATTAGGAATGACTTCCATTTCCAGAGAGCTGTAGGTACTAACCAATCCCTTTTTACGTTTGAGAGATGCTGTTTCTGTGTGGGCCAGGCAAACCCATGGGTGTTGAGAATCTGGACAGTATGGGAGGTCTGGGAAGGTGGCTGTTCATTCCTCATAGCCAGAGCCAAAACTCAGGGCAGCATGACTGATCCCAGGACAAGGCCCAGGCCACTGCCAGGACTCACACAGGGACATCCCTACACAGAGGCATCCTACACCAGAGGTCTGGCCCTTCACCCTTTCCTCTTACCACTGTAGAAGCCTTGGATCCAACAGGCTTGAAATGGGAGCTGAAGAGATTAAATGTAGTACCTGTGAGGTACGGAAAGATGTGGGTGCTCAGTATGGATGAACACACAGTGCAATGGTCCAGGCCCATCTGTTCACAAAATCCCAGTTTACTCTTAGGGACTGGATACTTCTCTCTTACTCTGCATCTGCTCAAGGGGACTGACAAGCTGCTGCTTATTAGCAATATGAGTATGGCAAATTATGACCATCCATTTCCTTACCTGTAAAATGACGATAATTCTTGCCTTGCTTGTTTTAGAGATTTTATGGGGATCAAATGAAATAATGTCTGTTTTCTGTTAGTTAAGGAATTACAGCATATAATTCTTTCCTGATTAATTACCAGACAAATTGGTGAGGTGCCTATATATTTAAAAGCCTTAGTATTTTTGACCACTATTAATTGTAATCCAAAAGAAAAATAAAGCATTCTGGAAAAACTGTTGTGTAAATCAATTACAATTTGGGCTCTTTTTTTTTCCTTACTCTAAAATGTGTCAGGACCACTATTTTAGGAAACAACGTTCTTGGCGTACTTTGAATGAATTTTTACTTCACTCAAGCTTGATTGCATAGAAAAGAAATATTCAGCCTGCAAAGTAAAGCATTCTGGAAAACCGATTGGGTAAATCAATTGCACAATTCTAATTGTAAGTGTAATGTGTAAGTGTATATGTTTCCTTACTCAGTGTGAGAATTGTGTCGTTTTACTTAATTCAGACACTGAAGGGTTTGGGGAATCTTAATCTCATCTGGAGCAAATCCTCTCAAAGACTCTTGCTTGGCAAAGACTTCTTCCACTTTACACTGTTGAACTTGGTGGAGTACTATTCCTACCACCATAATCCACCAAAGCCACACACCTTTGAAAGACTGCTTCCTACAGATGAGAAAACTGACAGGTGGCTTCACATTTTGCACATCTGGTTCTAAAACAAAGGACTGATTCAACAGATACTCCGCATCAGCCTCTTCTGTTAGACACTGCTCCTACTAACAGTTCACGTCAGCTGTACATTTCAGTGCTGGGTTATTTGACAGTTTCTTGTTACCTACTGTACAACAGGAATCCAAGCAAGTATTTCCCAGATTTCAAGCTTTACCTGTTAATCTTTTTAGAAACTTACTCACCTTGCAAAAAAACTATCTTAACGTATATCCACAACATTCCTTTATTTTTAGTTATTGCTTTTATAAAAATAATCATATTAAATGTGAAGCAAAATTGCAGGAAAAATATTTTGACTCCATCATTGCATATGCAACATCCAATTTTCCCATCCTGTTCTGGTATGAAAAAGGGAAAGATTGTTTTAAAAGTCCATTGTTTAATAAAATTTATGTTGGTTCTAAACTTCAAAGAAAATTTTTTAAAGTGCGGCTAGTCTTTCCTTACTCTACCTCAGCTGAAATAATGAATTCAATTTTGAAGTTTAACTTTGAGTTCAGTTTCAGTTCTGCTAGCTGCGTTTCCTTGAGTAGGTTAGTTTGCCTCTCTGGACCTCATTTTCATCATTTGAAAGTGAAGGCTCAGATCACTTGATTTTTGTGTCTTCTTCTAGAATTTTCTAAAGGTAGTTTACTCTTCACAATTAGTTTTAACTTAGACAGGGTTTACAGAACTTTATATAGATCTTAGGAACTTGAGCCTACCACATAAAGAATAAACCACCTTCTCTGAAATTGAATGCTGTTTTAGGGTATGATTTTTGTTTATTTGTTCAAAAATAGCGATTCCATTTAAGCCAAAAGCACTTAGTTTAATAACAGATTGTTATTTAAGCTATTTTACCAAAGTTACATTACCATGAAATTTCTTGGGGGGGAAATACAATTACACTGTCTTACATAGTCACCCCTTGTAATCATTCACAATTAGTATACATATCATCAAAAAGAAAAATCCTTTTTTTTTTGGTTAAAAATAACAAAGGACTTCATGTAAATGTATAATCTAGTTAGTGTCTTTTTTAATGCTCTGTAGCCAACTCAACGAAAAATGTCCTGCCAAGGGTAAATACTCATTCTCTATTATTTGCATAGCAGTTATTGGTTTCATGAGGTAGGCTTGTTTTTTTTTTTGTTGTTGTTTTTGTTTTTTTAAGAACATCACTGTCATACCCTAACATTTTAAACTATAAACCTAAAACTCCTGAGCAAGAGAGCTTTGTTATTAGAACAAAGCTTGGAGGATGCCATGTGACACCATCACACCTGTGTTGTCGTCCCAGAGGTTTCTGTTGTTGGGAGGTACGAGTGTCATTAAAATAAAACAGCAAACCCTTCTTGATTCTCTTCTCAAAAGTCAGATTTCTCATGAAGATGGGAGTATGAATTTCCAATACTGGCATCTATGGGAAAATGCCTTGCTTAAAAGACCTTCCTCTAGGGGCCTGAAGGAAATTCTATCTTCTCTGCTTTTTCTACTGCATTCCAATTTTCAGACAGGTCAGTGGTACAGTGTTTCCAAGATCCATGTGTACAGTAGGAGAATGAAGCTACAGTAAGTAATACAAAAAGCCACTTCTCTTGCAGCTTGATTGAAACAATCCACTGGTAGTTGCTTGGTTGTCAGCTTGAGCTTGTCTGTGTGACTTCTTTTCTGCTCCCTACTTCCATCCATCATTGCAGAGAGGCCAGAAGGAAGAATATATATAGTGCCCTGTGATTGCTTAGGCCTTAGCAAATATCAATTCATCACCAACTTGGCTCTAAAAGAGACCATTCATTGGCATGTTAGAACATTACAATTTACCCAGTGTTCCCTGGTGTTGAAAGAGTCACATGACCGGATCTCAAAACAAAAAAGAATTCCATGATATGTTCTTGGAGTTATTAATAAAAATAACTGCTGGTTGACAGGAAAGGCATATGGCAAATTTAAGATGCATGGCCACAGTATTTTGTTTAAAAAAAATTCTTTCCTGCATTAGGGATGAGTGTGTGTGTGTGTGTGTGTGTGTGTGTGTGTGTGTGTGTGTTTTATGCATCAGAAAAACCTCCAAGCCTGACAAGCCATTGATGAGGTGTTTCAGTCTTCACTAGCTTCCTATTTCATTGCTCTGCCATTGAGTCCTTGTAATATTACAATGAATAAAGTAATCAAAGCAATTGGCTGCCTGAGATCTTTTTTAATGCACTGCTTCGGACGCAGTACATATGCTGTGCAAATAAATACAGAATTAGTGTTCCTGTTGGAAGCATTTGGTGAGAATGAGTGATTTGTCTTGCTTATGAAAGGTGCATACATTTCCGCTCATAGCTGTTTATCAGCCAGCCTCTTTCTGCTTATGGATTCCGAGGTGGAATTCATCATTTGTCAGCGCCTGAGCAGATGTGCTGGAGATGACCAGATTGATCTGTGAGGATGAGCAGAGCAGCCGCACTAGTGCTAGAAGGGCGGCCCCTACAAATTGTATTATCTTTAGAGACCGTTGTCTACTAACTCTTTTCTATAGTTCAGGAAGAGAAGGAAGGCTGCCTTTTTCTGCTTCTCACTTCTGTATTTGAAAAAATGTCACTTTTGGTATCTAAGGGAAATGGAAAACAGCCCCAATATCTCTGGGCATGAAATCCAATGAAACCCCATTTTTCCAAAGGTCCACTCTCTTTCTTCTGATTGCAGGCATGTTGTTTGATGTTGGATTTCAATTAAAAACAAAACACTAATGTCAGGCTTGCAGAAGTGTCATTTTCTCTGTTTTCAAACTGCTATGGACAAAATTTTCTCTTGGTTCATAGAAATCATTTCCAACAGGACATTAGGAGGCAAGAGACAGTGTTTCAGTTAGGAAAAAAAAGAATGGCTTTCCAAAAGTTAGACTTGCTTTTGGTCTGTGCAAAAGGCCTGTTGAAGCTGAGTCGATTACAGAGCCATCAAAGGCCCTTCTTGCCAGCAAAACTCCCTTGCACTTGTTTGCTGTTGAAAATTTCCCTTTGATACCAGCAGATTGCAGAGCTAAATACAAGCTGCCGAGGAGCTCCATGTGGCTTTCCCACTGCAAGTTCTTGACCTTGGCTTAAGTAATTAACCATCTAGGAGCCACACATATATATATCATCCTCTAAGGGCATCTGGAAAAATAAATACATCCTCATCCTTAATTAATGAATGGATGCAAGTATAGAAACAGAGGTAGCTTACCTCATGAAACAGGGTGAGGGCTTACTTGCTAAAACCCAGGTGGAACTACAGTGTTTTCATTGTACTTCTGTGGCCTCTGTTTCACTCCTGCAGTCTCCCGTGAATATTTTCCTTCGGGTGATTCCTTTTTAATCAGATTGGTAGAAAAACAATTTCATACTCAATATACCCAACATATAAGATCGTTAGAAATACTACATGTGTTTTTGAAAATGTGGCCCATAGCTCTGGAAACATCTGGCTTTCAGCCGATATTACTGAACCAACAACACGAAGGCCTTCGGCCAAGCCATGATACTGTGACAGGTAGGTAACGTCTGTGAAAGATGTGGCTTCCACACATATCTTTAAGGCAAGTAAAGGTTCAATGTGTGACTTTTATTTCCTCAATTAGCTGAGATGTAGACAGGGTTTGGAAGGTAGAGAACATATGCTTCTGCTTGTGATTCACCTTTTAGATGTTGTCAGTTTTGTCATCAGTGGTTTTTTTACAAGTCATGTGGCTTCACGTCAGCCTCAAGGATGAAGACGTGAACAGTGATAACTAAAATGACAGCAGAGACATTGTAGGAGTTGAAAAATGATCAGAGATGACGGTAGTCTTTTGGAGTTTATCACATATCTTAGAAAGTTATTTAATTTTTTTAGCTTATATTTAAATAGCAATTAAAATATGCCAGGCGTTGTGCTAAATATTTGGGTTGAGATTTGAATAAGACATTCTGTGTTCTCCAGGCACTCAGGGAGAGTGGCAAGTAAAGAAATAATTCTGGTATGGGATGACGAGTGCCATAACTGAGGAATATTCTAAGAGCACTGAAGAGGGAGTGGTTAATTCTTCAGGACCAGGGTCTGAACTGGTCTTACCCCGTCAGATTGTTTATATTGGCTCTGAAGATAATTTCTAGAGCTTACAAGGATTCATTATTTGTTTTTTCCAAGTGCTACATTTGTGTAATTTGAAGTTCAGAGTTTTGTATCCATTTACAGAACACAACCTCTCTCCAAGAACAACCTTGCTCCTGGTCTGTAAGGAGCTCTTGCATTTGGTACCTGCTAAGGTTACTCACACACACACAAAAAGCATTCTTGTTCTGCCTGGTTCTCAGGTGTTCAAGGACACTATGGATGCTAGGTGATAGCTTTGTGACACTCTGTGCAATGCACATTAGGAGATTTTCAAAGTCCTCTGTGGGGCTGAGCCCCAGCATTTGCTGTTCTATTCAGCAAATGCCATGTCTTCTGTTGTCAGAACTGTCTGATTGAACACCAGCAAGTGCTCTCTAGGAGGGAGATCCTTATTGCCCATTTTCTCTGTTTCCTAAATGATCTAATTGCTTGGCTAAGGAGGCATCCATTCTATATCTTCCTCCCACCAGGGGCGATTTGCAAGTAACAAGGTTTAGATTACCCCAAATGTCAGGACCCCCACGGATATAATGGGCTTCCCTCCAGGGCCCACCTGACAAGCTACTTTTCTTTCAAATACCTGGACTGCCCAGAACATACTACACCCTGATTTCCTGTCCCCTTATGGAGTCAGGGAGCCAGAGCTGCCGCTCTGCACCTTTTGATTTTGGTGTTAATCTTCAGAATCTATGGAATGTATGAGATGCTTATAGGTTTGGTATTTGTAATCCCACTTTACAGCATATTAAATGTGAAAATACATACATGATCATTTCACCAAGACTATTACTTAGGGTATAAAAGTTATAGTGGTAGCTTACGTTTTGGCTTAATGGTTTCTGAAATGGTTTTCATTCCTATGAAAAAAGGTTTTTAAAAATTATACTTTGGCATGTTCACCGCTTTGTTTCTTTCTCAGCAGTCCATATTCTTCCTTTCTTTTAGTCTGCTATATTCCCAAACAATAACTTCAGAAAAGTATTTAGTACACTCTATATAAAGTTTGTTTAGTCAGAGCACTTTTCTGTCAATAGTAAGTTAGTGGAAAATAGCTAAATTAAGAACACTGAAAACAAAACATTTGAGTTATTTGCCCTTGCCAAGATGTTCTTTGTGTGATTTTTGGATAAGGAAGATAACTTCCCCCTCATTTCCATCAAGCCATGTGAAAGAAGTAGGGGTAGAATAGCATTGTCATATTTGAAAAAGAAAATGATTGACAATGTCACTTAAATTGAAATGTCTCCTTAAAAATAAATATAAAAGGGCCTTTGAAGAAGTTGCTTTGAAAATCTTTTTTTGTTGTTTTTTAAGCCGGAGTCCCCAGCTTTTTTTCCCTTCTACCTTGTTTTTTCACTAATAGATGAATTTTGCTCCTATTGGAGTGGAGGCTCTGGGAGTGTGAACAGATGTATCAGATGTTGTGTAACGCTGCCGGGAAGCCCTGCCCAGGAAGGGCTTGGAGCAGACCCATGGGTGCTTCCCTGCTGGCCTATTCCAGTTCTTGGGAGCACAGGCTCCTAGTGCTGCCAGGCTGTGTGGCAATAGTATGAATTGTGTGGTAAGTGGGCTGAGTGAGGTCGTCACTTTTATTTTAACATACGACCATCTTTCTTTCCTCTGAGCATTTGAGCCGAGTGATTCCAGAAACGAAAGAAGTCACACGTACACTGCCTGTTGAGGTTGTGAGGCATGCCTGTTTACTTCTTTTTTGGGTGATTAAAAACACTTCTAACAATTGAACTCATATTTGTTACAAACAAGATTCGAAGCACTTTCCTAACCCAGAAATTATTAAAGTTGATAGACATCTCTCTAGACACCAGCCAGAGTTGCTGGATATTTGGTGTTCTAAGATGCCAGGAAGCATGAGTCAGGCCAGCTGATAGCCAGGTGAGTGGTGTTTTTCTCCTTCCAGTACACATATTAATCATATTTGCCGGCAGAGAGACATGACCTTCTGTACTTCCCACACCTACCCCCCACACCCCTGCTCCCTCGTTACACCACAATCACACAGATAGAAAAAGGAAAGTGGAAAGTTTATGAGCAGCCTGCATGCAGGTGGCAGACTCTACTTATGGAACTTAGAAATCAGAGGTCATCATTTTCATTTTCAAGGAACAGACCCTGAATAACTATATTCTTTCATTGCCATCTTTTACTGAGTTGACAGCAGCTATACTTGTCTTTTCCAGAGGAAATTCTCACTGTGCCTCTAGGACCAGAGAAAATGGAACTCTTAGCAGACTTGACTTTTTATTCTTTGGCAGTTTCCTTTCAGTACAGTATGGGAAGTAGGAGCCTCTTGTTTCTTATTTTTCAAGGTTTTTAACTTTGTTTAAACAATCTTATGATCCGAAGAACTTTCAAATTAGAAAGATTTAAGAAGATGTATTATTTTCCCCCTTAAAGTGTGGCCCCATTGTCTCATGTGGACTCTTTGAGCATATGGGAAATAGAAGAGTTAAATATAATCTGATCTTAACAAAATGTCATGGTTTGTCTTGGGAAAGTTGATTTTTCTTGAAGAATTTTCAGTGTTAAATTTTTTTTCTATACCATTTGCTTCAGAACTTGTGACTTTGAAGGATGCTCACTTTTATTCTTCAACAACACAGATATAAAAACAAAACTGTAGTCTATTTGCCAAACATTTACAATACAAAAATAGTTTAGATGTTTGAAGATAGTAGAACAGAGAGACTAATTAAAATGGTGGCTGGCCCATTTCTACAGATCAGCCATGAAGATTTCCCACATGTGACTGAGTCACGTTCCCAAAGGATGGTTCTAATTTCTTCCCTGTCCCCTTATCAAGTATAAAATCTGTAAGTTAACCTTTGGGGCTACTTCAAAAAAATTTTTTTTTCCTCATTGCAGTTTACTGAGCTTGAAGTTGCAGTGTGCCTGCCCCAATCTGGGATTTGTGTATGTGCATACACAGAAGTTGCCTGCTAGACAAAACCACCTGGCCCTTTCAGTGCAATGTGTAACCAGTACAAGTTTCAGATCAATGTTATGTTAGAGAAAACTGACCATATCAGCTCTAATCTATTTTATGTTATTTCTTCCTAAATAATTCATGAAGTAACTTTGTTGTGATTTTTATTGCTATTGCTAGAGTTAGACTTCGATTACATTTTTCTGATTAATAACATTTATCATGTATAACATATTTATAAAATTCAAGTGAGTTAAAAGTAAAATAAGAACACGTAGATAATTGCTGTTGGCGTTCTGATATATTAACTTTCAGTATTTTGTCTGTATACATATGAAAGTTTTCATTTTTTTGTTTATTCTTTCTACCTTGCTGTAATCATACTGTGAATATAATTATGTGACAATTTTCATCACTTGTTATAATTATTTTTATGTCCCATTGAAATCTTTATAAAGTTAATTTTTAATTTAATTTTTTTTTGAAATGGAGTCCCCCCATATTGCCCAGGCTGGAGTGCAGTGGCACAGTCTTGGCTCACTGCATCCTCCGCCTCCTGGGTTCCAGTGATTCTCCTGCCTCAGCCTCTCGAGCAGCTGCGATTATAGGCACAGGCCACCATGTCCAGCTAATTTTTGTCCTTTTAGTAGAGACAGGGTTTCACCATGTTGGCCAGGCTGGTCTTGAACTCCTGACCTCAAGTGATCTACTGGCCTCGGCATCCCAGAGTGCTGGATTACAGGCATGGGCCACCACACCCGGCCTTAATTTTTTTCTTGATTAAAACTTTTAAATAGAAATCTTTATTCATATTCTGATTATTTTCTTAGGGTAGATTCCCAGAATTAGGCTTTCTCACTTAAAATCTATGAACATTTTGAAGATTTTTAATGTCTAGGTATATTGAATAATGCTTTTGATAAATTCTAACAAATTTTTACTCCTGAAGCATCTGAGAGTATCGTGTGATCTTTTCATTAGCTTTGATAATTTGTAGCAAAAGTGACTGACTTTCTGTATCTTTGATTACCTCATTGATTGGGGGAGCATTTTCACATGTATTATACAATTGCATTATTTCTTCAGTCTGCTCATATTTTTGCAATATCGTTTATAAAATTAGGGCAGAAAGTGGATAATCAGCTTTTGTTCAATGACAATTTTCATTTCAATGAGACTTTTTTCCTTTTTTTAAATATGTGCAAGAATAAATAGGATTCTTTTTATATTGCATTCTTTTACAGCCTTAGCAAACTTACATAAACAGGTTTTGTCATGCATTCTCAATCTGGTTTTAGATTATACATGAGAATAATTATTTTGTGCTTCCTCTGTCTTGACTATGTATTTTAGTTATGGGCATAATTATGCATGTTCATCAAGCTTGAGAGTGTTATGCCCTTTGTGTTTTCCTTGTCTGCTTTTTGACTCTTGCCTGCTCCCCTTCACCCCCAGGATAGAGCCTTGCCTCCCTTGAGTCCATCTGTCAGATCATCTGTCTCAGGAATTAGCCTTCCTTCACCTTCTTAGAATCCTTCAGAACAAATAGTCCATGGCTAAGGAAAAACTGATGAGCATTTCTGTATGAAAGGCAGACGTTCCACCTTATGGTTCCCTACTTGTAGTGTGAGGCAGGAAGCTACCAGCTAAGGTGTGACTTCAAAAGCCACATTCAAAAGCCTGTTCTGACCTCTAGCTGTGGCACAAATGATTCTTCCCATGATTCCCCTCCCCTACTTTTTCCTTTGAACCATAGAGTTTTCCACCAATGGTATGTTGACTGGTTTGAATCCATTTAAGAGTTCTCTGGCTGGGGGCGGTGGCTCACGCCCGTAACCCCAGCACTTTGGGAGCCTTAGGCAGGTGGATCACGAGGTCAGGAGTTTGAGACCAGCCTGGCCAACATGGTGAAACCCCATCTCTACTAAAACTATAAAAATTATCAGGGCGTGATGGCACGTGCCTGTAGTCACAGTTACTTGGAGGCTGAGTCAGGAGAGTTGCTTGAACTGGGAGGCAGAGGTTGCAGTGAGCTGAGATTGCGCCACTGCACTACAGCCTAAGCGACAGAGCGAGACTCTGTCCCAAAAAAAAAAAAAAAAAAAAGTTTTTCACGTCAGTGATTCTCCCTTGCCTGCTTAAATCTCACTTCCCTTCCAAGCATGATCTCCATGCCTGTAATGGTCATGATTAAGCACTCTTACCCAAAACCATGCCACAGCTAGCGTTTCCCATTGCTCGCTCTTCCCCAGTGTCAGAGGATCGGGGGATCCCTTGTGGGTACAAGGCTGGGCACAGCCCTTTGCATTCCACTGCCTTCGCAAATGGTGCAGCTCTTTTTAGCATCGTAAATTAAATTAGCACATGTAGCTTTAAATAGTCTAGGCATGTAGGGCATGATTATCTTTCTGAGAAAATGATCAGGAGCACATTCAAAGAACCCAGTGTCTCCAGGCAGCTCCCAAGGATATGTCAATGTGCTGTGAACTTTCTGGGGTATGAATGGGATTTTAAAGTCTGCCTTTTCATTAGTGTACCAGTGCATACTCTGTGTATTATGCCTTGCAAGCTGTGAATGTTGTGACAGTGGCTTTTGTTCCCATGTGTGCAGTTGTTAATTGTGTAATCCAGAAATACAGAAACCATATCAAAGCAAGGCAGCCTTAACAAAAGAGAAAAGCTGAATGCCTCAAAGGAGCCACTGCTTAGAAAGGTACACATTCTCCTACAACCCCTACACCCAGGACCCAGATGTTCACGTGACATTATTGCAGCTGAATTTGGACTTTACTGATGGAATACAAAATTATGAACATAGTGTGGAGTAATCACTTTATCTCTTGTTGAACCTTCTATGCCTGCTTTACATTCCTGGTGAAATTTGTATCTCCAGTGGCTTACACCATCCTACCACAGAGTAGATACTACACAAACTGTCAGATGAGTTAACTGAATCCATTTTACTCATCCCCGCCTTGTCAGCTTTGCTCGTGCTATTAAGTGTCCAAGACTGCTATGTCAGTATCCAGCTCATCTAAATCCTATTTCCCTTCTGTACATTCATTGTACTTACTGCTCAGACCATTCTTATGTTCCTCAGTAATGTGATATTTAATTTGGGTATCTAAATTTTTGTGTCTGTGCCCAGTGAGTTTAGAGAGTGCTTTGTACTTGTCAGAATGGCAAGCATCATACTTTGGACATAATAGAGGCTCAGTAAGTACTCAGTAAACTTCAGTAAGTACCTCAATAATTAAATTGTTATTTTTCCTGTAAGAAAACGAATTTTGATGAGTAAATCTGAAGAAGAATCCCGGTGCTCCTCTATGTTGAGTAAACTCAGCTGTAGTGAACTCCTCTTGGCCTCAAACTATGTACTAAATGAAAATTGGAGATGCACCCATTGTGGAATTATTCTTAGCCTGACACATTATCTGTGGAGCTTCTGTTTCCCCTCTTCCTGCTTATCTGGCTTTACCAAAATTTTAAGACTCAGCCGAAGGTCCACCCTATAAAAAAGCCTTCCCAACCTTTCTAATCTCAATCTACCCATTCTCTTCAGTCCTGGAGGATAGCTAACTCACCTCCATCATTTCATGTTTGCCAATACTACAGGGTATTATATACTAATCATTTGTATTTGGCTTCTTTTCATAACTAGCTTACAGCCTTCTCTGAAGTCTCATGACCATAGTTTAATTCTTTTCAATACTGCACACTAATTAGCATGATGTTTGTCCCTGGATGTAGGGTAAAGTATTCTGAAATTTGGTTTGGATGGCTCTGTTACCTAATAACTGTGTGAGCTAAACAAATCCCTCTACCTTTTTGAATTTCAGTTTTGTCATTATTAAAATATGATCTCTTATGGAATCATCCTGAAGATTAAATAAGATTATGATTGAGCAAATGTTTTTGTTTTTGCTTTTTTTGAGACAGAGTTTCACTCTTGTTGCTCAGGCTGTAGTGCAACGGCACGATCTCGGCTCACTGCGACTGCCACCTCCTGTGTTCAAGCAATTCTGCTGCCTCAGCTTCCCAAGTAGCTGAGATTACAGGTGCCCACCACCATGCCCGGCTAATTCTGTATTTTTAGTAGAGACCTGGTTTCACCATGTTGGTCAGGCTGCTCTTGAACTCCTGACCTCAAGTGAGCTACCCACCTCGGCCTCTCAAAGTGTTGACATTACAGGAGTGTGCCACTGCGCCCTGACTTAGACAAGTGTTTTTAGCTTGTAAAGCAATATACTAATGAGAATAATTATTGTTATTGTTGTTGCTATTTGTTGATTAATTTTGAGAAATCTACTTCTTATCCTATTGAGTATGTTTCCTGAGGGTGCACTGTGTTCTCTGTATCTCCAAACTGTAAATTGTGCTTTGAATTATTGTCAGTGCTGAAACATATTTTTTGATTGCTATGTTGGCAAACTGATTGCAAGACTTTTGAACTTTTGTTTGATATATTTTAAATAAATACTTTTTGCCCTAAGAATTTGGACATACTATGTCTATCTTTAATTTAAGGGTGATATGTTGACCATCCTTTAGAAATAAGATTATAAACCGTATCCCGTGTGTGCTAGGCATGGAATTTAAGAAACAAAAATATAGAATAATCCTAACAACAATGTACATGACCACAAGTAGTAAAAAGATACAATTGAGTGATTTATGGTAGCAAATAAAGGACCTGAAAGAACTTTTAATTCTTTATATCAGTAATTTTCTGCCCTAGTTACATATTAATCACCTGAGTTGCTAAAGAAAAAAAAATCAGATGCCTGGGCTCTACCCCTATTAAATTAGGATTTCTTCTTTGTGTAGAGGGTCAGCCTGTTGCTACAGGTGAATGATATGAAACAAGCAGATTATTTGAAGCTTTCCCCATGGTACCATTTAATGTCTAATTATTAAACTTAGCTGCTTCTCTGGCAGTTAGAATGTTGAAAAGGAATGGAACAAGGAGTAATTGTACAGTGTCATCTGAGTCTTATTAGAAGTTCAGTGAATGCTTCCCTCATATCAGTCAGGTACACTGTACAAGAAGTATGCAAACCTGCTCAAGCAATGGTTTCTGGCACTGATGAGTGCTTGGCTAGTGGGGAGAGGGATATAAAGGATTTCAAAGAATCAGTAGGGAAGAGAGGGTGCACTGTGCCTTAAAAGGGTAAGGGAAGAATGAGCTTCCCAGATAGACAAGTGTAGACTAGACATTGAGGAATTCTGTCTATTTATAAAACAAACCATGTTAGTATTTCCTCTAAACCCTACACACAGCATTGATGGTTCCATAAAATATTAACTGAGAGTAATGACAGTGATGATTTTCATAACTAAAATTAATTAATGAATTAAAATTGTGTCTGTAATGACCTCAAGATACAACTGTCATTGAGTAAGAAAATGAATCAGATACTACATTCTTTGCCTGACTTTTCTAAATCTAGAAACTTCTTATAGTTAATAAAAATTATTTCTGCTGCAATGAGAAGACTCTATATTCCATTTTAAATTTAAGAATGTATAGTTTCTGTTCTCTGTAAAAATAATGTGTCATGTAATGAGGGTAAATATGTTTTTCAAACTTTATCATTTGATTAATCAGTTTATTTTCCATTCTTTAAAAATTTTTGTTTCATTTTTTTAGTCTATTTTTTTCTGATTTTTCTTAACATCATCATAGTCTTAGTAAAGGTGTAATCAGGCCCATATATTATAGGAAGATTACTTGGGAGTTCTTCAGTATTATTTATCATCTGCTACTATTGGCAAATTGCCTCCTTTTTAAACCACACACTGTATTATTTGTTAGGTGGGGGTCATTAGGCCTCCAATCTCTTTTCTCCCGAATCTACAAATAGTCACATTTATTATTCCTTTCTAAGTCTGCAGTCCTCTATCTACCTGCCTAGGTACCCACCACTGTTGAATGCCACTTTGCCATTACCCTCCTCTCTTTACAATACAGGCTATTATCCTCTATTTATACCCCAGGTGTGAGAGATAGCTAAATGAAATAGCTACTAAGACTTTTTTCCACTTTTCCTCAAAAAGGCATACGTGGAGGAAGGTACATTGTATTTTTTTCACAAAAAAAGTATAGAAAGTCATTTTTAAAAAGAAAATGGAATATTTTCCTTCATGACAAACTTTCATTATGCTTTTATTTGTTTTTCATGAAAGAAATTCAGGCTTTATCGAATCAGGCTCCCTTTGAAGATATACCATTTTCCTTTCTATCAATTTTGCTTTCCTTTAGAACGTCATTTGGTTGATAAATTTCCTAGTATCCTGTTTAGCTGTCAGATTTTGATAAGCTTTCTGGGGAGCTCACATACACTGTTCATTTCACCCCAATTCAGTGCTGTTCTCCTTATCTGTGGTCTACCAGAAGTAACTTGAGGTTAAGGTTTGGCACTTCTGCCTAGTGTTTTGGTTTTGGAGCTGCAAAACCTATCACAAAGCAGACATAATATGTGTACAAACAGCTAGAGACGCTAGTAGAATCTTGTCAGCTAAAAAGCAGAAAAGCCTCTGAAATGTGAAAAGGGGAAAATTGTGCTGAGTGTATTTATGATGGCGTGTTTGAGTCTGTTACAACCACAACTAGTATTATGTATTTAAAGATGACCTAGATTCAGGTTCTTTATCATCGTTTGCTCTCCAGGACTACACATAAGACTAATTACTAGCTCATGCAGTTTGCATGTGTTGCTTTCTCTTAGCTCATGTGTTTATATGGAAACAGTCCCCCACATACATAAAAGGAAAGCGGCCTCAAGTAATGTTCCTTACAGAAGGAAGATAGCATCAGACCCCTTATAGTTTATACATCCTCAAACTCTATTTACTGTGAAAGCCAAGATCTTGAATTGCTGGCTGCTCCTAGGTTTAATTGGTTTTATCTGCTGTTATCATAACAACCTTATCTCTGCAGACAGTTGCATGGATAATATTTGGAGATCAGAATTCAAGCTCAGACACACAGTGTCATCCAGCAATTAAATGTTATTTGATAGTTCTGTATGTGGCTCAGGTGCTAGGGAGCTCCTGCCTCTGGTTGACAGTCTTTATAGCATCATAAAATAGTTCTCAGGGGAAATCCAGATATGGAAAGCTTTCTGAATTGAAATGGCTAGAAAAGCCAAGGTAAAGTGTGGTTCGGGCTCTCGTGGCAGTTCCAGTCATTGACTGTTGCCTAATGACTATGCAGTTCAGGTCTGAGAGATATTTAATTATTTTTGTTATTGCATTATGGTGAAAGGATAAAGAAGCTGTCTAGCTCCATGACAAGGATGCTGATATACATTTTGGGGGAGTCCATAAAATGGATCAACATTGCTTTCCACATGCCCAATTTAATCCGTATGTGAGAACTACATAAAGCATACCTTTTATGGGAGAATTTTTGATGGATGTTTAACTGCATGGATCTAATTAGATGCAGAGCAAGACTTTCCCCAAATGATTAACTGGCAAGATTAGGTAGACCTTCCTTTGTTTTGTTGGGATTTGGGCTTTCTTCCTGTAATATTCCTTTTTATCTTTTAAAATGAGTTTCTGAAAGCAGAAATGGAAGCAAAGCAAGCACTTGACACAGCTAAGGTTTGAAGAGTATTATATTTATTCTTCTGGGCTTTTTCAGGAGTGGATTACCTCTTTAACTTCCTGTGGCCTGTATGGGGGAGATAGAAAGAAGCCCAATTCAGACTTCTCTGTAGGTGAAGCACTAAAGTGTTCTGCTCATTTCATGTTTTAATTGCTCAGTTGTGCTTGGAATGTAGATTAACTCTCTAACACCTGAAAAAAAGATGCCCCCCACTTCATATCGAGAGCAGTAAAGATGAGAGACAACAGGATGACAAATGAGATCGCTAAGTGGAGCCCTGATCAATAGCAAGTGCTGTCCATTTGGGTAATGGACATCCCTATCATCTCAGCTGTTAAAGAATTCAGCAGAGATGAGTCCCCAAAGGTCTGCAAAGTATAAGGCATCCAATACAGGCAACATTACCACCTCCCTTCCCCAACCCCAATAAATAAAAAAGGTACATCTCAGGAACTCCGTCTTTAGCTGCAGTGAGCTGTCGTGCATGGAATTATTGTACTCTGTTTTCAAAAACCTGTGCACAAAGCAGAAAGACAACCTGGAGACTGGGGGGAATAGTCTTTGTTTCCTCAGACCTTAACAGTGGTGTGAACACCTTAGGTAATCTTGTGTTTGGCGTAGACAAAAGTATTCAGACTTAAAATTATGAAGTTGCTTACACTGTTCTTTTTAAATATCCTCTGCTCCATGTGGCAATTTAAAGCCAGCATATTTGGCAACGAGGATGCTTAACGAATCGCTTTTGTCAGACAGCCATATGGCAGATGGGGCAGAGGTCACTGCCGTCCCCAGCCTTTCTTACTCAGATTAGTGACATTCGGTCCACACATCCAATTCTGACAGAGGATCGGTTCATGGTCTTTCCTTTCTAAATACCTTCAATATGGCCAGTCTGTACTTCTTAGAAACGCCATGCTTCTTCTGTCCATGTTGGACCGTGGAGGCCGGATAGAGTCTATTTCTTCATCTGTCTTGCCACTACTCATTTAACCCGGTTAATTCCCAGAGTGATTGCTGTAACCACTGGCAGCCAGACTCCCCGCTGGAATGTGTGTGAGGATTTCCGGACAGTTGTGAAGAGGAGTGCAGTTTCACTGGGCAGTCAGGTGTGGATCATTAATTTTCAGTGCTGTTGTTTAACTATTAATGAGGTCATGGCCCCAGGGACAGACTGACTTTACCTATCAGATGTCTCCCATCTCCCAGAAGGCCATTCACCTTTAGTCAAAGCTCTCCACTAATAATTGTCCCATGCAATGTTCACAAGCCATTGCCTCATCTCTTAACCCCAGCTTCTTCTAGATAAGAAATAATTCCTCCTGCCCATCTCCCTGATCATCCATCTTCAGTGGGGCCTATAAAACAAAGCCGTTCTCATTTTCCATTAACATCTGTGTCCTGAACCTTAGAGCCCGATATACTTTCTCTTATTCCTCAGCAAGGGGCATCTATTTGCCATCATTTTCAGGAGGTCTTAAATTATGTAGAAAGGAAGGCATCACCCCTGGTGACCTAACCACCTACTTTATCTTTTGTTTCTCTCCTATTTACCATTGCAGTTGATAATTTGTAGAACTCAGTAAAGTAATTCACAACTGTCAGCATCTTTATTATATTGCAGCCAGCAGCAGAAATTGTAACCTGAAGGGATATCTACTAAATCAAGATTTCTGTAGCATAAGCAGTGTAAATGAATTCCTGCATATTACGTTATTATTTCTATAATGTCTTTATTAAAAAGGCAAGGAGAGAATGCCTATTTAGAACAAGTACTGCACGCCCAAACGCTGATAGATTTGTAAGGTTGGGGAAAAAAACACATTAGTGATCCAAAGCCCCAGTCCTGCCTACTTGGAATCACTGGCGTATCCCCAGAGGTCAGCAGCCGGCCTCTGCTTGGCCATGAGCTTACCAGCAGACAAGAGCTAATTCTTACCTCTTCTTCCTCCTCCTGTTCTCTAGAGCAGCACAGAGAAAGATCTGTTCTGCATGACAGCCTTTCAGGTATTGGAGGATAGGTATCACGTTTCCCAAAACATTCTCTTCCAGGCTAAATGTCTCCATTTTTTTCAGACATTCCTCGTCTGTCATACTTTCTGCAGCCTCACTGTCCTGCCTGCCCCCTTCATTTGTCAGTAGAGGTTTAGAAGGTGGCACTCTGAGCACTGCAATAAGTACGTGGTCTGGCTATACAAAATAAAATGTACAGCATTGGTTATGCCCCTTCATCTGGATTCTAAGTTTTAATTAAAGTAACCAAGTCTACCTAGGGCTTGAGAGGCAGCTGTGTGTCACGGATCCAGGGTTAGCCTACAGTTAACCAGAATCCCGCAGATTAATGTGCGTGAACTTTCTGTAAGTTGGAGACTTATCCCTCTTTTGACTCTTGTGTAGTTCACTTTTTTTGAACCTGAGTCTAGAATTAAAAAAAAAAAACTTAATTAAAGAGCATTTTTAGTGAATTCTAAATCTGTCACCTTCTACCGCTTTGATTTATTGCAAATTTAATTCATAAAATTCTCTGTACAAAGTAGTGCATCTATACTAGCAAAGTATACAAATATGGCAAAAATAAATAATGATATACTTGGGTGCTTCTTTATAGGAGAGGCAATGCTCAAGTAAACACCCATCAGTACTAGCTGCCCTTTATCAGGTGTCTACTGTGTGGCAGTCATAGCATGAAACAGTATCCCCCATTATTTCTCATCCTTACACAAAACCTACAAGGTGGGAATTGTTGCTTCCCCTTTTATAGGTGTGGGAACCAGACTGGGAGTCATTAAGTGACTTACCTGAGGCCGTGACACTAGTAAGCAGCATAGCCAGGCTTTGAGCCCAGATCTCTCTCTCTGTCCTTCTTTTCACTCTGCCTTTATGCTGGTGTTAGATTTGGTATGTTCATTTGGTCTTTAAAATAAATTTCCAAATTCTTCAATATTTTCTTTAGGCCGTTTGAAATCACAGCCAATCCATAGATTAGAGACCAAGAGCAAAATGTTTCTGTAGTGGAGATAACTTACCCCAAATACCATTTGTGGTAGCCATTTGGACTTTTTACAGAGGTTTTGGTTCTCTTACCTTCCAGGCATATAGTTGAATTACAATTCCCCACCCTCTTGAAATTTGGCATGACTATGTGATTAGCTGCGGTCAACCAAATGTGAGCGAAGGTGACCCATGTCACCTCTAGGCAGGAGCTTTAAGAAGCAGTGTGTGCTTCACCATTCTTTCTCCCTCTCTGGCATGACCACGTACAACTTTGAAGATAGCAATTGTCTGTCAACCCTAGTCCCTGAGTAACTACAATGAGCAGAGGCCCTGGCTGACTTAAGAGTGGATGTATAGTGTGAGCAAGAAATAAATCTTTATTATTTTAGGCCACTGAAATTTGGAAGTTGGTTGTTACTGCTTTATAATCTGACCTATCCTGACTATTCCAACTAGCTTAATAAAGCTAGAGCATGGATAAGATATCTGTAATAAATCCTAACCCTTGTTTAAGACTGAAAGTTAGAAAATTTGCACTTAACTAAAAACTTCCTTGAGATTAAAGTACATAAGGCAATGATATGTATAGCTAATACCTGAAACCTCTATTTTCTCATGATCTAAGTTGTTAACCCACAGTGGGCTTTGCATTTGTATGTGGGACACCATCTTAGCCTAGGCTCCCTAGAAAGCACAGCATGAATCAGTGTCTTGTATACTAAAATTTTGTCGTGGAGGGAAGGGGTTGGTCATGCAGTTCCAGGGAAGGAAAAATGAGGAGAAAAATGAATTGAAGCAAGAAAAGTAGGAGAGCAGCACAAGGTGGTGTGTTACTAAGGCAGCCATGGCTTCAGCACAAAACAGAAGTGGTCACCTGGTCATGTGGAATGGCACCAAAGAGGCTGTATTTCAGAACCACGCTGCCTTGGTGCAGAGAAGAAACTCAAGCAATTAATCTATTGGCTCCTTGTGCTTTCCTGTCTCTCAATGGTCAAAATCCTGAGCATTTCCAAATTGTGCTGCCTGGAGTGTCCAGGCAGCTTCTGGGAAAGCCAGATCCTCTGAGAATCCACTTTGGACAATGTGCCAGCATGACGAGCTACACTTACCTAGTAGCTTTTTTTGGGCTGTGGTGGCAGCTAGAGTTTGCCTGACCTGGAGCATAAACAAACCTTGGGTAGGGTGGACTTCGCTACTCAGGACCTCTGTTACCTGTGAACAGAGTACACTGGACTTAGTAATTTGAAAGACACTATTAATTCTAACATCCCAATCTTTCAAACTAGTTTTTGAAATCATAGCAACCATTTATCTAGCAGTATTGAAATAATAAGTAGGCTAATTTAATTATTGAGAAAATGGAAATAAACTCAAACAATCTTAAAAGAAAACAACCTAGAACCTAATGTATAACCTAAATAGTGTTAAACACTTATTTTTTACAGTGACCCATAGTAAGAAATTAGTTTTGTAATGGCCAAGAAAATACATGTGAACAAACACATATACATAATTGAAACAAGAATTTCATGAAAGTAATAGTTCCCTTATAATATGTAAGTAACTCTGACATATTTATTCAGTTGTATTCTATACAGATAAAGCTTCTAGCCACTAATGAGTCATGATACGCAGTTTGAAAAGCCTAGAATGTATTAGATATAGATCTATCAGTCACAATTTATTGCTTATAATAATATAACCCCATACCTAAATCAATGCTTATTACATAATTAAAATATTAACTTTCATTTACAATACCATAATAACATCACTGAGAGAAATGTTAAACATTATTTTTCAAATAGTTTTTGTTGTTGTGTTTAAGAAGAACATTCTAGCTGTGAGGAAATGCAGAGAGAAAATTAATAAACTCAGTACGATCAAGAATAGAGGTGTATGGAAGTGAGCTAGGTGGTTCCATGTTTTTGAGACTATTGCTTTAAACTCGCAGTACACATGTAAGACTGTAATGGTTTAACTGAAATGTGATCAAGCATATTTCACCCTTCCATTTTTATTCAATTCTGAATTTTACCTTTTTTGAATATTATGAAGTTATTAGTGTACTTTTTGAATAAATTAATGTTAATTAAAAAACTAAAAAAACAAAATTTTTTTATCACAAATAAGCTGTGTCTGTAGCTTTGTAAAAGACATTATTGTTTCTCTTATAATAATAAGTGTCCTATTATAATAATAAGTGTTTCTCTTATGAGTGTCCTATTATTTCTCTTATAATAGTGAGTCTCATAGTGTCCTATGAGAGGTCTTGTTTCTGGCTTAGTTGTTTTGATATCAAGCTCTGGGGATGAAGAAGGATGCTTTTTCTTGTTGTCACAGCAGCCTGGTGAGGTGAGTGGTGTAAGTACTATCGTTCTCATTTTACAGATGACAGAGCTTAAGGGTAACTCCTTCTATACTTTCTGTCAATTACCAGCTCCATGCCAACGTAGAGATGCAATTTTGTGCTAACATTGACTTGACACTGTTCCTCCTGTCCATCTATTTGCCAAGCTTTGGTTCCTGAAAGTCATTTTATTTGCTGATTTCTGAAGTATGTTTTTGAGAATGTTTGGACAACTTCTAGTTCTGGGGGAGAAAGTTGTGACATTTTTCGTGTTCTGAAGGAAAGGAGAAGCCCCAGGAGTCAGTGCTGATCCCTGATGCGGTTGTTGTCAGTCATGCCCTGACCTCCCTCCTATGCTTTTACATGTTCCTATCTTGGTTTTCCTATCTGTTAAATGAGGTTATTTTGAAACTTCCCTATCTGCCACATATGGTGTTGGGCATCTGAAATAAGATAATGTGCATGAGACTACTCTGAAAAGGAAAATTAGTTTTAGCAGTAGAATGATTTTAGGATTGTGGTGATGATTTTCTCTCACCCCATTCCCTCAACACACACCCCAATCTAGATGAACCTAAAGTAGTTGTTTGAAAAGAAAATAAAGTTTATCTGAATAACCCATTTATATGTCTATGTATATGATTATATTATACCATTTGCAGTTCAAATTTTATGCATGAAACAAAACAAGAACACGGGATGTTTTGGTTTTCTGGCTCATAGACAAAATGTCAGGTCATATTTATGACCAGAAACTTAGGGGGAGAAAAGCACAAATCATTTTTCCCACCACAAAAGTATTTTTTCCTGATTTACCCAGGAGAAAATAAAGTAAAAATCTGGCATTTTGTGACTAATATGGTTGGTTATTCTGTATCAAAAAATGTTAAGTACATGTAGCACCTATAGTCATTATATTAAAAGAACAACGTAGGTGAAGGCCTTATTTTTTTGCACTTTTAGCCATCTTATCATAATTTGTAGGCTTTTCTAATGGTCTTACAGTATTTTCCTGGCAGTGTAAGCTATTTTATTACTATAATTGAAGAAACTAGAATTTCCCATTGTACTTACATTTTGTCCTCATACTTCCATTTTTACTGCATGACCTTATTATTTAGGAATTTGCTCTCCTACTGATCTCCTTGGGATAACTTGCTGCTCTACTGATTTAGTTGTTAGAATAAAATAATATACTTTCACATTCAGAAGTAAATCCTGTTCTGTTCTTTTCTATACACTTTTCACTTGGGAAACTAATCAGAGAATCTATTTATAATCCATGACTGAATAGAAAAGCACATATAAAGATGATTTCTAGAAAGGCAGAACTCATATATGTTTTACCTTGTGAAATATGGCAGAGTCACAGAGGGTGGCTGTGTCAGGCAGGCCCAATCAAGTCTGGACTGTTTGCTTTCTCCTGTCAGAGTAAGCAGAAACCACATGTATGACCCAGCCCTGGTTTCAGGAAGAATGTTTTCAGGCAAACATTACACTGGAATGAACTAATACAGAGGAATTGCACCTCTGACTAGACCGACAGAGCTAGAACTGGGCAGGCATCTCTTCTCATTGAAGTCTTTGTGTCTTCTAAGTGAAACCTACTGGTTATTGCAAGAAGCAGTGTTCTCATTCTAAAATCTAGAATCTAAAATCTGGAATTTAGATTCTAAAATCATAACACAAGGTCTATGGTGAGTCAGTACAAAACTTCCTGGATTCCTTTATCTCCTTGGATAAACAAAATAATAGATAATTTCTGTTGATTTCTATAATTCTATATTTGCTAGCTATAAGCAAAATGGCATCATGTCTTCTTTTGATTGATGTTTGGGGGCAATTCTGATTCATTTCCATGTCCGTCATAAATATCTTGTATTGTACAGTATAAATTTGATTGCTAGCTAAATAAAAGCTTTGAAAGAAAATTTAGAATTAGGTTTTAAGAATATCAGAGACGTCCTATTGTTTAAATTTTAGTAAAATTGACATTTGAACAACCTGGGTTTGAATCATGTGAACTGACTTACACATGGATTTTTTTCAGTAAAAGTTACAGTGTGTTTGCCTGCCTCTCCTACCTCCCCTTCTGCCTCTTCTGACTCTGCCCTCTCTGAGACAGTAAGACCAACCCTCCTCTTTCTCCTTCTCCTCAGCCTGCTGATCATGATGAAGATGATAGGATGAACACTTTTATGATAATCCACTTTCACTTATTGAATAGTAAATACATTTCCCCTTATGGTTTTCTTAATAATGTTTTATTTTCTCTAGCTTATATTATTATAACAATATAGTATATAATATATTAACAAACACATAAAATATGTTAGTTGCCTGTTTATGTTATCAGTAAAACTTCTGGTCCCCAGTAGCCTATTACTACTTAAGGTTTAAGAAATCAGAAGTTATACGTGGATTTTCAACTGCATGAGGATTGGTCAAATGTAAGGTGCTCGTTGCTTTAAATAAATTGAAATTGAACCATTTACATTAACATATGAATTAGGGAAAAAAGACGAGACAGCAACATGTACTGAATATATATATATATGCACACATATATACATTATATATATACACACACATATCTATACACACTGTGTATCCACTGTGCACATAGCCACTGTGTGCCAAGAACTGTACTTTCTTCAGTCATTAACTCAATCTCTTTAATCTCATGATCCTTGCAAGTTGTAATATACTCGTCTTCATTTTTATATAAGAAACAGAGGCCCAGAGAGGTTAGATTTTCTGTCAAAAGTCTCTCAGGCAATGCTGGATGTGAAAGTAAAATCCCTTTAGGACATCAAGCTGTGTTCTTTTCCCTTATACTTTGCTATTACGCTAAGGTTAATAATGTAATTCAGAAGTACAATCGGTGTATGACACAAACATATATGCCTAATTTGCATTAACAGTATGAGTTGAATTAAAGCTGTGAGCTTGCATGCTACTAGTTGTTATAAGTTTAATATTTACTACTGTTGAAATTTCTAGGATGACTCTGAGTATGAAGCAACTATCCAGAAAGTTACTATAATTGCAAAAGTGGTATCACTATAGGCAAAGGTGGATAGATGCTGTAAAAAGGACATCCCTTCTGCACTTTTGGGTTTTCTACTGGTTCATTGGAGGCCTGAGGGGATATCAAGGAAAGTTACCTCTCCTTGGATTTAATTATGAGGTTTGACTATACTTAATATGTAAAAGCCCAGTTTGGCTTTTAATGAAGCAAATAACTTCACAGTTTTCTTCTATATTCAGTATAGCTGGCATCATTAGACCTGTGTGTAGTTAACTTTCTTATTCTCTGTTTGCCAGTAGTAAAAAATGTGTTTGCATTAGTGGAGTGAATAGTAAATGATGTATAAACAGTATTGCTTGCCTATTGTTTTTCACCTATCTAAAGCTGTTGGTGCATTTTTAACATGCTTAGACATTTTCCTATTTTGAGGCACTTTTTGATCAGCTGTGACTCACTCAACCTGTGCTCTGGGCCATTTTCTGTGACCAGGCAAACAACGTTTTGCCGTTATTAATATCCCTCCCTCCAATTGAGTAATTGTTCCTACTGGGGTATCTGGTGCCAAGAATGGCTTTATGTTACTTCTAGTGAATTTTTTGCTCACAAATCTGGAATGCCAGGAGCATAGGTGAGCAACTTCAAGTTAAAGAATCACTCATGGTAATTTCAAGTTAGAATGTGCATGGCTCAGTGACTTCATCTACAGTAAAAATTAGCATGGGTGGAAAGAGGTTAAATAGTATTATTTTGGTTGACTAACTACATGAATTACAAAACAGAAGAACCCAACAGGTTGATTATTAAGATCTAAACAACTGGCACTAAAAAAGAGTCTATTAAGTGCTATCCTGAACCACCTTAAAGATATTCAGAACCCAACCTGATACTTTAAATTGCTGTGCAGTTTAATTATTTTCTATTAGCAGAGAGAAAGGAATTGGAAGGTAAGAAGGGAGATACATCTCCTATTGTTAATTGCAAATGATAATCTACAGTCTGCTTCTGCTACCTGTTGTCATTCTTCCCCACCAACCAAATATAAAAGCACCCATGCATTGCTCATCTGCATAAATAGAAGAAGGAAAGTCAGATGTGTTATTACAAAGGGATTTATTTCAATAAGGGAAGTGAAGGGATGACAGATAAGTGCACTTAAACCTTTTGAGCATTACCTCAAGCTTGTAGAATTCAGGTAACTGAATGTAATCTCTGTATTCTCTGTTAACGATAGAGCCTCTTGGACAGACTGAAGTTGTGCCTGGAACCATGATCCTTTCTTTATGCCTCTGTGTTCCTTCTTAGCAGGCAGAAAGGCACAAACTCATGACTGATTCTTCTGTTCTCCACCTGCTGGCCCCTTTGTGAACCAGAGCTTTTGGGTCTAATGTAGTCTGTTGGGTGTTTGCACAAAGGGCTGGCACATTTGCAAGTGGTATATCTCCTTGCAAAGCAGTGAGACACCAAAAACATTAAATACATCTTAGATTGTTTGGGGTTTAAGCAAATCTAAGACAAACTAGTTGATTATCTGAGACTATTTCTTAAAAAAAAAAAAGCACACATTTCTAGTTTTCATAACTGATTGATGTCATGGCTGTTTCCCAACTCTGGATAATAAATACTAAGATACCTGCCCTTCCAGAGGTGTCTGGTATATGTAAAATCTTTCAAAAGCAAAGGTAAGAACACATTAAAAGAGGAGCAATATTGTCTGGTCTTTGTTAAGATTGGCCATAGTTGATTAAAACAAATAAACCAAAAAACAGTAGTAATGGAGCTTAGTGATATTAAATTAAGCCAATTTGTCTCTTTACTTTAGCTGTCGTGGAATCTATATCAGTGGAAATTAAATGGTCTTTAAATTTGATGAGCCCTGTTTAGGTATTGGAAATACCCATCTATTTGTTAAGAAGGCAAGGTCCCATGACTTAGTGACTGGGGGATACAGACAGCCTTCAAGTAAGTGAATCAACAAAAGAATTGGAGAGTGTGATGAGTTTGAATAAAAAATACAGTTCATAAAAACCAGAAATGTGATAGAGCGTAGTGGGTGGAAGAAAGTTACCAAAGTGGCTTGGGTAGTCAATGAAGATGATTCCAATGTGCAATAGAATTTGGACTGAGGCCAGAAAAATTAGAAAGAGGCCAAGCATAGTAATTCACACCTATAATCCCAAAACTCTGCGAGACCAAAGTAGGGAGGATCACTTGAGGTCAGGTCTACCTCAAATGAGATCCTCTCTCTTAAAAAAAATAAATTATTTTTAAAATTAGCTGTATGCGGTGGCACGTGCCTATAATCCTAGCTACTTGGGAGGCTGAAGTGTGAGGACCACTTGAGCCCTGGAGTTCGAGGTTGCAGTGAGCTATAATTACACCACTGCACTCCAGCCTGGGCAACAAAGGAGACCCTGTGTCTTTAAAAAAGAAAAAGAAAAAAAGAAAAGAGAGAGAGAAAAAGCCAGGAGACATAGGTTTTAGTGGCTCTGTGAGGCATAAAGTCCTGGTGACCCCATGGATATTTCAAAGAGGTCCTCTCATCGCCTTGTATCACAAACTTTGATGCGTGACTAAAAAACGTGCAGATGTGCCTTAGAATACATGTAGCACTATTTCCCCCAAATAACATGCATGCTAGTGAGTACAAATTCATATAAAATGTTACTGTGATAGAGTACTTTTTGTCGTTTTGTACTTTTTAGTGTTCAGATAAGAGAAATTACAGCTGCTTCATGGAGGGGTTCATTCTTGAAAATAGTACAGACCACTGCTATATAATATTGTTAGGTACTTGAGGATGATTTGTCCACTTTTGTAACAGAATAAGAAAGCATAAAATGCCTGGCAAGGTGGTAGCGTACCTGTAGTCCTAACTAATCTAGAGACTGAGGCAGATTGCCTGAGGCCAGGAGTTGGAGGCTGTAATGTGCAATGATCAATCCTGTGAAGACTGCCCACTCTACCCTGGAAAACATAGCAGGACCCTGACTAAAAAAGAAAAAAAAGGCATAAAATAATATAAAATAATATCCAGACAGTCTTCAACTTACACTTTATGCACTTTACAACGGTATGAAAGGGACACACATTCAGCTGAAACTATACTTTAAATATTGGATTTTTATATTTTCCCAGGCTGGCGATATGTGGTACAGTACTCTCGAGAGAGGCCAGGCAGCAACAGTGAGTTGTAGCTCCCAGTAAGCCACACGATCATAGGGCAGACAACCAGTACTTGGTGGCTTATGCCTGGAATCTCAGCACTTTGGGAGGCTGAGGTGAGAGGATTGTTTGAGCCCAGGAGTTTGAGACCAGCCTGGGCAATGTATGGAGACCCTGTCTCTACAAAAAAGAAAATAAAATTAGCCAGGTGTGGTGGCACATGCCTGTGGTCCCAGCTACTAAGGAGGCTGAGAGATAGGAGGATCATTTGAGCCCCAGGAGGTCAGTGCTGCAGTGAGCCATGATGGTGCCACTGTACTCCAGCCTGGGTGACAGAGCAAGATGAAACCCTGTCTCAAAAAAATAAATACATGAGTACATACTCTAAAGTTTATTGTGTTGTCAGATGATTTTTCCCAACCATAGGCGAATGTAAGTGTTCTGAGCACGTTTAAGGTAGGCTAGGCCTACCTTTAGTGTTATAATGACGTTTGGTAGGTTACATGTATTAAATACTACATAAATAGTTTTCAAATCACAATGAATTCGTTTATCAGGAAGTAAGCCAATCATAAGTCAAGGAGCATCTGTACAGGTCTAATGGTGAAAAGGCACATGCTTACTTTCAACTTAGATTTCAAATCATATTACATTTATATGATAATTATATGTATGTACTAAATGTAAGAGAATGGAAACTTGGAAAATAGAAACAGTGTTTTCTTCAATATGACACACTTAAATAATATGTATGACTACATGACCAGGGTATGAATGACTGCTAAATACCCTGAGCTATCACTGTTAAGATAATTTAGTAAAAGAAACAGCAAATACATCTTGATCCACAGTGATTACTGTCCATTCACTCTGCTTTAGGCAGATCTGACTGGTACCAAGCAGTCAGAAACATTCTCACACATCCTGGAAAACTTTCTAATTATAATTTGGAGGCCAGCTCTTTTTGTAGCCTCTTCAGAAGAAAATCATAAGATGGCAGACTTTTTCAGTTCAATCTAACAAACATTTATTATGTTTAAAAATAAACTGAAGTCAACTAGGAGTTCCCCCTTGCCTACCAGATGAAAGACAGAATAGTTAATTTGAACTAACCCAGACCCAGATACAAATAGATGCTCAATATTTTGTGCCTGTGATCTTGAGAATAGCATAGCCAACTGAAAGTAGGCAGATAACCAAGATGATGCTTTTTTATGTGTTCACGTTGAAAGCATTTTCATTTCTTACCTGAGACCATTTTAGTTTTTTATTTTCTTAGTAACTGGTTTCTTGAATTCTTTCTTAAGAGGGCTTTATTGTGTTGAGAGTGAAGGCCCCACCCTTTTCTTGCTCTTATTGATTCACTGCCTTTATAAAGCTTTTAGTGACAAACCAGATGTGGTATGCAAACAGACTCCACCAGCAAGTACAGCGAGAGAAAGCCTCGGGTACAGTACATGAGACCAGTTTTTGTTATAGCAGAGTGACACAGTGATTTATGAAGTGTCAAACCCTCTTGCCTTTGAAGAATTCCAGCCTTCACATCTGTCTTTCGTGTTTATTTCAGTTGCCCTGGTGACACACTGTCCCCGTAAGCCCTGAGATGGTTCTGTGGACCTTGTAGCAAATGAATGGAGGGATGTTTTCCCCCTTTAAAGAAAGGAAACACAGCTATGAATGAGAAATCAGGATGGAATGGGAAAGTAAGTCACTGTGCTTTGTCACCGCTGCTCCACTTCATCCCACCTGGCCCAGCCAGAGTGATGCTTACAGTTCAAAGAGGAAACTTTCTGTAAAGATTTTGATGTGATTTGAGGCTCTCAGAATCAAAATGCACCAACTGCTCCCCTTTTCTTAAAATTACTTTATTTTTAAAGTAAAAGTATTCAAATAAATTCACTTAAGCACAGTTGCATGTTTTTTTAGATTAAATCACAGCGTTCGAGTAGATGTCTAATTTTACATTTTCTGCAGTGTGTGATTTCCAAGGGGATCTCTTCACTCAGTGCCCCTAAGAAACAACAGTCATTTTCTCAGTGTTCTATTTTGGAAGACACTCTTTTAAAGACCTCTGTATATTTTTCCCTCAGAACTTTGACACCCTACATGTCTGTTTATTGTTTCAGTATCATATAGAAATTCTGAACAGGGCTTTCTACAGGATGAAATGGATTAAGTGAGAAAAAGTTTTCCGAAAGGATTAAGCTAGGAAAACCTGGTGTGACCTTGTCAAGACAAGATTATTTTTATTCCTTTGCCTCAATAAATGGTCCTGTGTTTTTGAGTAAAGGAGTTATGAAAAGGTAAATAGCCCATTTTGTAAAAGTCTACATTTCAGCATATGTACTCCTGCAGTTCTATAACTGATGTTCTATGAAGCAGCATCAGCAATTGAACCATGATTCTGTTCACTAGGTTCCAACTTTTAGAATTAGGATATTTTGATGGTTAAAACTTTGCGTGGGCAGCAGCTGATATGTGATCTCATTAATAAGTGGAAATGAAGCACAATGACAAGGTAATCTAAGTTCTTGTGGAAACTACCTTTGTGTTTCTGGAAGAGGAATATCTTCATTGGCTAAAGGCATATTTATTAAACTATTGTAATAACTAACATAGAGATAGATGTATTCTCTGTAACCGCACATCTCAAATATCTTTACATCAAATAAAAAGGTTGGATCTTGTTTTTAAATTTGGGTCACAGAGATCTTCAAAGGGAGGAACCTTGGGAATAATTAACATGGTTCCTCTCAGTCACTGGATATATGGAAAATACTTTCCATTGAGTTTGTAGGAATTCAAGTCTAACAAAAAGATAAAGTTCAGGTAGCTTTGTGATTCAAAGCTGTGGTTTTTGCCTCTCAGCCATGCCTAATGAAGACACTGCCATACGTTGTAGGAACTAGTGTTGCTTTTCTAAAACGACTTGATCTTTAGCAGCTCATAAGGGTGCTTTGGGGAGCTGAGGTTACTGAAGTGTACCTAGTGGAAATGGCTAGAGGGGTGCCTTGTCTTAGGCAAAGGAAGATTCTTGCCCTGGGAATTTTTTTAGGTGTTTTTTTTTTTTTTGGCATGGTATACTTCAGCTTCCCAATGGGTACTAATTGACTGGGAATGTCATTTGCAATCCTTGAACGTCCTTCCGCTGCTTTGCCTGTTCTGTTGTTCTCCACAGTGGCTGCCCTTCTATTAAGCATGATCAGGACTCCGGAGCTCTTCTCTCCAGAGATGAGTGTGCATTATCAACTCTCCTACCAACACCAAAATCCTGTCAATCACAGTGACCTCCAGGGCCTCCAGAAAGCCTGGTAAACAAGGGACCGATGTCTGCAATGGCTTTTTATTCACTTTTTTTTTTCTGAGTGGGGCTTTCTAATTACTCAGTTGTGTATGCAAACACTGAAGGAGCATTAGGCGCATCAAGTGGGCCTCTGCTTTTATTAGGAAACCCTTTTATTTTCTAAATAGAGTATGTCAGACATAGTCTTTCCTTTTTAGACAGTTAACCTTTCATCTCTCCTGTAGCAGAAATTCCAGTCTCTGGGGCTTGCTAATTTTGTATTTGAAATATTCTAAAGCAGAAGGAAAACGCTGTTTACAGTGCCTTCATTAAAAAGCTTTTAATCGTGTTTTGTTGTTGCATATATAGTTTGGATCCCTGCTGGGTACACTTCATTGCATAAGAAAAATACAGTGTTTTTAAAAGATATACCAACCAACCCAACCCAATTCTACTTTGACCCTGACAATTGAGTAGACAAAACACTTTTATAGTGTTCATACTTAGCAGATTATAATGAAAATATGAGTTTAATGGATCCTTAAGAATGTGTTTCTAAGTGATGTCCAACCTTATTTTTGAAAAACTCTTTTATGTAGGCTGCTTAGTTTTTTTCTTACACATTATCACATACATTACATAATATAATAGTACCACTTATAAGATGACTTGTCACAGAACATGATTCAGACATAATGCAGTGCAATTTGTTTGACAGTGCTTCCCAGTTATTTTCCTATCTTGGCATATACAGAAAACTAAAATCTTTATTGCACATACAGGAGAGGCTAAAGGGATAATAATGTTTAAAGTAACTTGTAAACTTTTAAACATTTCTCATATATTGAATTTAATATTCACAACAACCCTATGAGGTCAGTACTATTACCGTTGTTTACAGATGAGGAAACTAAAGTATAGGAAGCACCAAGTAACTTGTCCCGAAGTCACAGAGCTAGTAAGTGGTCGACCTAGGCAGTCTGGCCTGGAGTTCAGTATTTTTATCACTGTGCTTTGTTTGACACACTTGTAACCCTCTCCTGAGTCACCGTGATGGTATGGGAGTGGAGAAAAGAACAGAAACCATAATTTGCATGATGAATAGTGTGAGATAGCCTCATTGTCTTCTAGTTTCTACTCCCGGCACCCTATAACCTGTAAGCTTTTATAGATACTGGACTTTTTTCTGTCTTTCACTTTCCTTAATACAGCGTTATTGAGATGTAATTTACATACCATAAAATTCATGAGGTGTAAAGGTATAATCAATGAATTTTAGTATATATACAGAGCCATCCAATCATCACCACAATATAATTTTATGACATGTGTATCCTAGAAAGGTTTATGCCTATATACAGTCATCCCCTATGCCTATCCTCAGCCGTAGGTAGCCTGTATCTACTTTCTTTCTCTATATACTTGCCTTTTGGGGACATTTTGTGAAAATGGAGTCATACAATATTCTTTTATGTCTGACTTCTGACACTGAATATAATATTTTGAGGTTCTAGATATTGGACTTTTATGTAAAATATTTTATTATTCTTCAGACGTCACTGAAATGTCTTCTAAGCCTACAGAGAAGCAAGGGAATTCTGGCTTTACTAACCAAATGCTGTGGTTTGCAGCTGTCACACATGGTTTAGATTTACTATTGAGGGAAAACATCATCACCATCATCATAAGCTTCCCAGATAATTAGGTACTTAGATGTGGGCTTCATGGTATTTAAAGCATCCTTTCATTTTATAGCCATATGTGTAGTGTGTCAAAGAAGCAGTTTGGGAGGTACAGGAGTTGTCAATTCTATAAAAAGAAAAATAATTTGAAGTGCTTATTTCTCATAATATAGTTAAAACAGTTATTTGATTAACAGATTAGCAGACCAACAAATTGTTTTGGGGACTACATAGACACAAGCACAAGCCATTTCCTTTTGTAGAGGTTTTTCTTTATGACTTTTTAGGATTAAGTTATCTTGATTCCTGTGTATCCTGGCTGCTTAAAAAAAAATAAAATTCAACCAGGTATGGTGGCTCAGGCCTATAATCCTAGCACTTTGGAAGGCTAAGGCAGGAGGGATTGATTGAGGCTAGGGTTTGCCACCAGCCTAGGCAATATAGCAAAAACCCAACTTTCCAAAAATTTAAATACACACACATACACAGACACACACACACACACACACACACACACACAGCACACACAACCTACAGCATGCACACACACCAGGCACACACACAGCCCATGCACACACACACACACACACACACACACTAGCCAGGCATGGTGGTGCCGCTTTTTGGTCCCAGCTACTTAGGAGGCTGAGGCTGGAGGATCACCTGAGCCCGGTTAGTTTAGGCTGCAGCGATCCATGATTACACCACTGCACTTCAGCGTGGGCGACAGAGTGAGACTATGTCTCAAAAATGTAATAAAATTCTAGTGTCTAGGGCTATAGGTCATTTGAATTGTAAAGATAAGTTACCCAACGTAAAGGTAATTCAACAAATGGATGATGTAAGAAGCTCTACAGTAAAATCAACTCTGTTCATTTTTAAACTACTTCTGGATGATTTTTAGTTTCTTGGACTTAGATTCTCCTGTGTACAACATATCTCATAGATAGATATCCTTAGGGGCGTGAGCATGAGTAAGAAGAGGTTATAAGATTAGGAAGTACCCAGAGTTCTATATTATAACACATTGATTTGATTTGTGGAGTCCAGGCCTTAAGTCGATAAAGCAGAGCGTTTTTAAAGCCATGTCTTGATGCCGGGCACAGTGGCTCTCGGCTGTATTCCCAGCACTTTGGGAGGCTGAGGCAGGCAGATCACTTAACATCAGGAGTTAAGACCAGCCTGGCCAACATGGTGAAACCCCATCTCTACTAAAAATATAAAAATTAGCCAGGTGTAATGGTGTGTGCCTGTAATCCCAGCTGCTTGGGAGGAGGCCGAAGCAGGAGAATCGCTTGAACCCGGAAGGCGGAGGTTGCAGTGCAAGTGAACTTCCTAGTTGATTGGGACCACCTTGTCTGCTCCTTTACGGTACACATGGCTTAGCGGAGAAGGGAAGATGGAGGGGTCGTCTTGAACATGTCTAGTCCTTAGTTTCTGCCGGCATTCACCCATGCGAGCTCCTAGCTTGCGGGCTGCTCTTTGTTAGAAAATGATTTGGGGCTCCCATGCCCTTGCTATCTGCCTAATTCCTTCTTAACTCCTCTATCATAAGGAGAAGTAGGAGATTAAGTTAGAGAAGTAAGGAAAGAGGAGACGAGAGGCAGGTCCCGTAGGACCCTCACAGAATCACTGTAGAGACTTGGGCTTTTACTCCGAATGAGTCAGGAAGCCACTAGAGAGTCTGAGCATTTGTTTCTCCTTTGAAGAATTTTTTTTTATTTGCTTGACAATAAAAAGGGTTACTGCATTTCCACTTTTAGGGTTACCATTGGCCTTTGTGTTGATGATTTCCTTCTGGTGGAAAAATAAATCTGCCCTTGTATGTCAGCTTTCTTGGGTCTCCCACACACTCGTCAGGTTGTGGAGAAGTTTGAATTAAAAACAAGCATTTCACAAATGACTCACGTTCCAGGTGGGATGATATGTTCTCTGCCTACCACAGAGAGGGGAGAAATTACTTCACATGAAACAGTAACCTTTTCTTTCTCTCTACATTTTCCTAGGAGCAGAAAAGCACACAAATGCTTTCTTTCTGATTGTGTATTTGGAATATTCCTTAAGATGGATCTCTGTTGAATTCCCAAGTGAATACTCCAATCTGTATTTAGTCTCAAATTCTGACAAAAAAGAAAACCTCTACCTGATGAGGGGCCCCGTGTCTCTGCTGTTTTCTTTAGGTCTGGGAGATCAGGGATGCTTCATAACTTGGTGCCAGGAGAGAAGGGAAGATTGATTGGGGTTTTATGAGGTGGCAAAATACATAGCTAAATCTGGGGGCAGGGATGTCATTTAGCATGACAGAAACAGCAGAAAACAGGAATAGTGCTTTATTTTGTTGTTTTTGTTAAGGCAATGTGAAATTTGTTATTTATCCCCCCATGGTCCTGGCTGTTTTTGTGTTCAGCACAGATGTTCAGGAAATGGATTCCAGCACCAACACCTGTGCAACGCTGACCTAGGCCTACCTGGCAACATCCTCCTCTCTTACTGTATCACACAGATCAGCTTACATGTCACACTTATTTCCTCTCCCCTCTGCTCATCCATCCATAGCTATCCACTGAGCATTTCTGTCCCTCCCTCTGAGTTCTTGGAATTAAAGAAAAAACAACATAGAGCCCAGCATCTCAGTGATGAGCCTGTTTTTAATGGACGGGTACCACCAGCCTCTTTCTGTTCAGGAACATCTTATGCATCACAAGCAGTTTTGCAGGCTTGCAAGAAGCTGGTGCCCCACAGCACCTGTCATGTAGAATGAAAAAATGAACAGTTGATTTCAGTGGGGTGTTAGTGTCCTGTTTTCAGAATACCATGTTTTCAGCTGGGGCCATTCAGGTAGTTCTCATTTTAAAATGCTAACATCTGCCCAGCATACAGCTTCCGACATCTGGTTTCCACTTGCTACACAAGGGGACACTTTGACTCATTTCCCCGTCTTTGCAATGGGAGAGTACCCATTCCTGACTTGTTCTGCAGTGGGGCAGGTAGCAAATGATGTGAAAGTGTATTAGAAACAAGACCCACGGAATCAACATCTTATCACATTTTATTATTAATTGAGCTCCCAAGTGACTGTTTCCTTGTAAATCTCGACAGGTGCCTCCCCCCACCCCCATCCTCGCCCTTCCTTCTCTAGTCTTGGCTCAGGAGAGTGCAATGCTGCCCCTTTTTCCCCAGCCCCAAATCTCTGACTACAGCAAAGCACAGCAGCCTGAGATGGAGCATGTCATCCTCAAAGCAAAGACACCCGAGCTACAGAGGCATGGTGCCAAGGCAGCCAGGGAAGCACAAATTACTTCTCATCCCTGGTGGGTGAGGCCCCCAGCCCTGTCCCTGACTCCAGTTCTCCTGGCAACTGGGTACATAAGTATCCATTTAGGAAGGGGCAGAGCCTCTTTCTACTAAAAGCAGTACAGTCCAAACCATCTAAAAAGGCCTTATCAAAACTAGCTCACTTGAAGACTTCTTCACCAAGGAGCACAGACTTAAATATACAGTTGATTTTTATTTTTATTACGTTTTCTTGGTAACAACTTGTGGTGAGGTAATTCAAAGGCACAATGAACTACCTGAGAGTATAAAGAGGTTAAGTGATTGACTCAGAAAGAGTGGTTAGCAAGGTCGCCTTTGAATTCAGAACAGCATTCTGGGTGATAGCTGCATGATGGAGCTGTCATCTTGGAGTTAACTTCTCATATATACTTTTGCAAAAACACCATGGTGTGCATTTGGCAAAACTTTACCTCATTGCTCTAATTTAATGGCAATAATCACTGAAAATCAGGATAAAGTCTTCAGCTTTTAAACTGGTGACATGCTTCAGTTTTGTGCCTTCTGCGACTCTCTGGAATGACAGCCTACAAGAACTGCAAATCTCTTAGAAGGTAAAAAACAGGCTAGAGTATTGATTTCAGGTTGTGTGAGAAAGAAACAAGGTGGAATTTTTTGGGTGTTTTTTTAGTTGTTGTTTTGTTTTGCCCCTCACCTTGCAAATCACTTGCTTACACCCAGGGGATTGGAGCCATTTACACCCTACTGAGGAGCCTATGTGGGGTTCTTTAACCACTGAGCCAGGATTGATTGACAGCAGCTGTCTTCAACTACAACAGAGATGGAGTGAGCGCTTATACAGACTCAGTGGGGTGGGACTTCCCTGTTGAATGCTGCTTTATGTCTTTTCAGGCAAATGCCATTTACATCTGCTCACCATTTGAAGTCTCCTTTGACTTTCCATTTCTTTCAAAAAGAAGTAAAACAAGTGTTGTGGGGAGCCATAGATAGCATCATGGCATTTTCTTCATTTCCTCAAAATGCACCTTTTCAGTGTTTTGTGAGCAAGATCTTATGGAAAGTAGGTCTTTTCAAATGAAAATTTTGTGAAGTCTAACTGTGATGTAAGCTAATGAAAATTTGGGGGAATGCATTGGCAGGGCTATAATTGTTTCTTTGCCCTTTGAACAAACCATGTCTGCATATAACATGTCCATGGTGCCACATTATTAGTCAGTTTTTAAGAAAAGTAATATATGTATGCATTGATAGACAAGAACTATATATTTTTTTTTAATGGATAGTTTTGATGTTAAATAGGCAGTGGTGGTAAGGATGAATTTAGAGCTGTGCTATTAATGATTTAGGGCACTTAATTTACAGATTAAAGTTGAAACTAAAAGGAATGTTGTACTTTAAAAAAATCTCAGGTTGGAATGTAACACTATAAATGGATATGCATAGAAAGTCACAACAGCAAAATATAGTATAATTTTAAAATCTGTATTTTTCAGGATACTATTTATTTTATTATTAAAATTCTGAGTTTATTTACATGTATGTTTTTGTTTCTCTACCAGTTTCATGCTTGACTACCACTAGCTATATCCTATCATAATATTCCTTACATTTATTTACTTTTAAAAATGTGTTCAATGTCCCTGATCTCATCATCTTTTCAAACTTTGTGAGGATTTTATATTTAGAAATGCAACTATGTTGAAATAATTATATAATCATTTTGATGACCACCCTAGCCCACATGATTGAATTTACCATGTAGTTTAAAATATTTTGTATTTGAGAGCATTTGTAAAGTAAGAAATGATTTCTGGTCCTTGCAAAATCCTGAGTGGGTAGCTCATTGTCATCCTAGTCTTAGTATGTAACTTTGGAGAAACTGATCACAACTTTTTTGAGACTGTGTTAAAACTTGCACCCAGGGGGTTTATAAAAAAAGGTTGGGCAGTTTTGGTCTTCAGCACCTCATGACTTATTTTCTAAATTGTGACCCAGTCTTTCTAGTTTATTTTTTCACTCATTTATTCAAGAAAACTTACTAAGCACCTACTTGTCATAAACATTTAAGACTTCCTGGTAACCACCATTTAAAGTATTCACATTGTAGTGTTACCGGAAAAGGGTCCAGATCCAGATCCCAAGAGAGGGTTCTTGGATCTTGCAACAAAGAAGTTGATGCAAATCCCCAGAGTAAAGTGAGAGCAAGTTTATTAGTAAAGTAAAGGAATAAAAGAATGGTGGCCGGGTGTGGTGGCTCACAACTGGAATCCGAGCACTATGGGAGGCCGAGGCAGGTGGATCACGGGGTCAGGAGTTCGAGACCAGCCTGGCCAATGTGGTAAATCCCCATCTCTACTGAAAATACAAAAATTGGCCGGGAGTGGTGGCGCACACCTGTAGTCCCAGCTACTCTAGAGGCTGAGGCAGAAGAATCACTTGAACCTGGGAGGCAGAGGTTGCAGTGAGCTGAGATTGTGCAACTGCACTCAAGCTTGGGCAACAGAGCAAAACTCCATCTCAAAAAAAAAAAAAAAAAAAAAAAAAGATTGGCTACTCCATAGGCAGAGTAGCAGCTTGAGCTGCTGGACTAAGGATACTTACAGTTATTTCTTGATTGTATGCTAAAGAGGGAGCGAATTATTTTTTAGTTTTCCAGGAAAGGAGTGAGCAATTCCTGGAACTTCAGGTTCTTCCCCCTTTCAGACCAGATAGGGTAACTTCCTGACATTGCCATGGCATTTATAAACTGTTGTGGCACCAGTGGGAGTGTCTTTTAGCATGCTAATGCATTGTGATTAGCATGTTATGAGCAGCAAGGATGACCAGAGGTTACTTTCATCGACATCTTGGTTTTGGTAGATTTTGGTTGGCTTCTTTACTACATGCTGTTTTATCAGCAAGGTCTTGATGACCTGTACCTTGTCTAATCTCCTGTCTCATCCTGTGACTAAGAATGCTTAACCTTCTGGGAATGCAGCCCAGTAGCTCCCAGCCTCATTTTATCCAGCCCCTATTCAAGATGGACTTGCATTGGTTTGAACACCTCTGACAGTAGCATACAGTGAAATGATGATCAGTTAGCATATTGTTATTAACTAATGGCCTAATTATTTCTATGAATTATTTAGTCATGAAACATTTATATTCTGAGTGCCCATTATGTGCCATTCAATACACAGATATTTATTGAGCATCTGCTAAGATCAAGGACTCTTCTGGGTTCTAGGAATATACTAATGAATTTAATAGGCAAAAATTTCTGCCCTCATGAAGACCATATTCTAGTGTTCCTCATCTATATTTTTAAATCATTTATAACCATTAGTCTGCATATGAGCATGTTTTTAAGGGATATAGAAAGAGTTGACAATCATTTTTGCAGTTTTGTGTTGGTTCTTTCAGATGAAAAGTACAAATAGTCATCTTAAAAAGTCTGTAAAGGGGTATCTAAAGACATCTGCTCTTATTTATTAATGGGTTATAAGAAAATTTTTGGCAAAATTGCATTAGAGACTACTAACATATCACGTAGGTCACCATTGTTATTCGACACAAATTCTGATTAACTCAAGAGCAAAGCCATCCTATAAATAAATTTACTGCAGCTGGCTGGAGTCCCCCTGCCACTTCTGAAGGCGTCCAGGATTGTGTCTTTAACAGGCAGAGGAACACCTGGAAGAAGTTGGACCCAGGTTTTACAAATAAATTTATAGGAGCAGCACTTTGTCCAAATGGAATTTAAAGATCTGAACTTTGCTCCTAGGTAATTAAAATCAGAATACCTAAAATATCCATTTCATTGAGGAAATATAAAGTATCAGAACAATTAATTGCAATGCAATAAACACTGCAATAAGTAAATAAATGAATGATTAAATGAAATGTTTTAAGTAATGAATATACCTAATTCCTTAACAATATTTGACATGAGAAAAGTTAAATTATTAATTATTGAAACACCTTTAAGTAAAATTAACTTCTAGAACTTTTTTCTTTTTATTATAAAAACAGGAATAATTTATTGCTTATAATTGTGTTACCAGCTGTTTACTCTGAAAATAGTGAAGGTTCAAGCTTGACTTACACCTAGTTTTTCGAAGTCTAGTTAATTAAGATTATTGTTATATCCCCATGGCCAAATATAATTCGAAAATGGCAGAACTGACCTTGGTATTTCAGTTATAGCCAGATTGATAGCCATGAACTTATTCTGAAAATTTGTCTACAATTCATGTCTTTGAGGTTGGTCTAATATAGATGAGGCCCACATTTTTATTTAAAAGATATATACGGGAATTAAAGAAACTATGCAGCAGAAGACATGCATGGAAATAGTGTTTTACACCAAAGAACTCTGACATTTATCTGTGTGTGTGTTTGTGTGTGTGTGAATAATTACCTAGTGAGCTGCTTCTATAATATGGTGACCTCACATATGAGGACCAACAGTGTTCACATAATAACTGTGGTCACTGAAGGTGGATGCTATTCTAATGTAAGTACTGGCATGCTTTCAGTTCTATTCTAAGAAGCCATCCATCTGCACTTCACTTGGCTCACAGTTCCACAGAGAACAAACAGAATGGTAAACTGCAAGTTTAGTTCAGTGGCAGGAGGAAGGAGACTCGATTTGCCCAAAGTTCCAAAGATGATAGGAGAAATTTTTTTTCATGGGTAACTACCCACATTTTTTTCTGTGAGATTTTTCCCCCCACAATTCCCTGAAAATTAGTCTTTTTAAAAAATCTTCAGATTCTTATCCTTTAATGGTTAGATCCCACCTTGTCCTCTTTCCTGGCCTTCCTAGGCATACACCAGCCCACAGCTGGTTAATCTCTGCTCATTCTCCAGAGCAGCACTGTCCAGTAGAAATATGTGAGCCATGTATGTAATTTTCAGTTTTCTAATAACTACATTTTTACAAGTAAATTTAAAATGCTGGTGACATTAATTTTATATTTAATTCAGCATATCCAAAATACAACCTCCTGGGTTCAAGTGACCTCCCACCTCAGCTTCCCGAGTAGCTGGAACTATAGGTGGGCTACCATGCCCAGATAATTTATATACATTTAAATATATATATAGATATAGATATAGATAATTTTTAAATTTAATTTATATTAAATAAAATTTTTTTTGGCAGAAATGGGGTTTTGCCATGTTGTCCAGGCTTGTCTCAAACTCCTGGGCTCAAGCACGCCTCCTGCCTCAGCCTCCCAAAGTGTTGGGATTACATGTGTGAGTCACCTCGCCTTGTCATCTTCCATTATTTATATCCGAACCCTTCATCTATTCCTGCATTCCCTGGCTAGGTTCTTAATTAATATACGCTGCTAAATGAATGAATGATCCATTTTCATTGGCTCTTTTTAATCTTTTAAAGCTTACATGGATTTCATTAAAGTCTTAAAATTTGTTTTATACCAAAATATACCAGAATTATCTTTCTAGCGTAGTCATATTTGTAGCTTTATAAAAAACAGCAGAGGCAAAGCAGTCGATCATAGTTAGGAGACTAGATTTATAATCCATATTTTACTGACAACTTTCTGTGTGACCTGGAGCTGGTCAGTTAACTTATCTGGTCCTCCCATTCTTCTCATCTCTAAAATGCTATGGGATTAGATTACTGGTAATGTCCTTTCTCATTTTCTGATTGTATCATTTGTTTTTGAACAAAAGTTGTTTTTTTTTTTTATTTTGACAAATCATATTATATAAGAATAATAGCTGTCTCATTCTGACCTTCACAAACTTTCAATCATTTTATGTTTCTTCTCTAATCTATATTCTGTATTAAGTTTTAAAAAATTTAGATTATCTCTGAAGATCATGCATTATTTCTGTATTCTTAGCCCCAGGATAATAAAGCAGCAATAAATGTTAAATGAATTTTTACTTATATTAAAAACTATTAGTAATAGTTTGCTTATTGGAAACATAAGGCTTTTTCAGCAGGTGGTGAATGTTTCATCCGGTTTTTTCCTTACTAAAGAAGGATTCTGAGTAGGCTTCACCCTCCAAATTTAGATATTATATACTTTTTCTTATTCACCTTTGTCTTTCCTGCAACCAAAAGTGTTTTTCCTGCCTTGCTCTTCTGATCACGTTATTTCCATGCTCAAGACATCCCAGTGCCCTAAGAATACATTTGAGGCTCCTTAGCTTGCCATTAAAGGGGCTGCCCACCCTCCACACCTGCCTCAGGGACCCCTTTCTCGAAGCCCCTCCTCCTACTCATCTGGTGCCAGATTGCCTCTGCTTTTCTCCAGTCATCTGACTCATTTCCATCCTTTAAGGTCCATCAGAGTCAGGTTTGTGCCCTATCTTCATGCCAGTCCATAATTTAGCAATCTTTGCTAAGATAACCTTTATTCTTATTTGCCATTATCAAACACAAACATTTACATCAGTAGAGTTCCGACTACTTCTTCAACTAAATTGTAATGGTTCAAGGATAGGTTAATCATTCACTCTATTGGGTGTTTACTGTATGCTGAATTCTAGTTCAAGCCTCAGATATAAAAAGAGCAAACATGCAGACAAGTAGTTACAATATAATTCCGATAAGTACAGAAATTGGAATATGTACAAGATATCTTGATGGTGGCCAGAGGAGGGAGTAGACAACTGTTCCTGAGGGAAATCTGGGAAGTGTTTATGGGGCTGATGAGTCCTAAGCCAGGAGTCATTTCAGGCAGTGGGAGCTACACAAATAAAGCATAAATGCTAAAGAGCTTGGAGTGTTTTCTGTGGCTCCCTTTGGTTCTTCTTTAGAGCAATATAGCATAGTGGTTGACTGTGTAGACTGGATCAGACTGCCAGAGTTCACATCTTGGCTCTGTCACTTACTCGCTCTCTCACCTTGGGCAAGTTCCTTCAGGTAGGCTTTAGTTTTCTCAAATGGAAAATAGGGATGATGCTGATGTTGATGATCATAATTATTGTTTATCTTTAGAGAGAAAGGAGAGAGAAAAAGAGAGAGGTGGGAAGGGGGAAATAATGAGTTAGGTAAAGAATTTAAAATGGCAAGTACTTACTAAATGTTAATTATATCTCTTACTACTGATTCTCACAGTGTTGTGTACATCAGAGGTACCCAATGAATATTTACTGAATATTGAAGATTTTCACTAAACAAGTTATAGATTCACACCCTTTGCTGTTACTGTATTCATTTTCTAATGATATTTCTCAGTGATATGCTACTTTTTTGAGGATATAGGAGGGGCGTATGTGTGTGTATCAATGATATGTGCCAGATTCATATTGGCTCACTAGGGGAAATTTTCCAATCCTGAGATCAATGACCTAAATCTCCTTGTCTGCTGTGATTTCCAGCTGTCCAGATTTCCCATACAGCATGCTCTAGGCAATGTTTTCAGATTTGTTGCATGGAGAATCAGTTCACAGTGCACCTTGTAGTTTCATATTTTTCATGTAGGACTCAGTTTCTTTTCTAATGAAATTTTTGTGAAATTAATAACATAGGATGCCATGAAGCTTTCCTAAGTCCTTTGAACTTAAATCATTTGATATTATTTGAAATTGCCATTCATATAATGAACAGCATTTTTTTCTCAGAGTTATGCAATGCCTACTGCTTCACAAATTATAAACTATGAATATTTTTACTTAACATATAACAGGTCCCTTATCTTAAAATTCATAGCATTTTTGCTTTGAATGGAGATGATTGCCAAGTTCTTGTAAGGCGCTTTTGCTTTACAGAGCTTGTCCTTTATCATTAATGTCACAGTAGCTTTTCATAACAAATTGCATTAAAGATACAAAAAAACAAAGGCTACCTTTTATACATACAGTAGTTTATTGAAGCAATAATTGAATAATAAATATGACAATATTATAGGGCCAAAATTTTACTACTCGTTATATGATAGGTTTTTGTTATAGCTATATTTTTGAAAAATTTTAAAATAAAGTAATTAGGGTTATGCCTAAAGTTTAAAATTCAGAGTCTACTAGAATAGTAATGAAAATCATTATAATTGTACTTTCACAACTATGTGCCAGACCTTTTAAGCTTGGTTCCTAAATAGGCTTCGACAACACTTTTTCATGTACTCTTACCAAATATCTTGAGGATAGGTAGGGAAGCTGTTCTACTGATTTTACACATGGGCAGACTGAATCACAGAGCAGTTAAATGATTTGCCCAGGGTAATGTAGTAATTAGATATCTGTATCTGTGCTCTTTTCATTAGCTTATTCTGCTGCTCAAAATGTTTATTCCTATAAGCATGCATATTATTTGTACATTAACAATGCATTTTCTCTTTCTGTATAAGAAGAGAGAATAGCAGATAAAGCTTCATATAGAGAAGATACATATTTTACTAAGGTAGTTTTAGCATCTAGTTCTTTGATGTATATATAACATATCACTAAAAATGTGTCTTCTTTGAGTGTACAGACACATTTTGTTTTACTTAATTAACAGCATCCATTTAAGAAAAATACTAGTTTCATTTCAAGTCAGTTACTTTAAAAAATAATTTTATTAAAAGATATTTTAGCCCTTATCAGTCTGTAATTCAAACCTTAAGAATGAAGCTCTTTTTTAACTTAATTTTTAAAAAATCCTCTCTCTAAATACTTATATCCTGAACAAAAAAGACCTTCTTTTGGGATTCCTTCTCTGCATGGCAGAATTCCTTACAACAAAAATGCTTGAAGAAAATAGAAGGTACTTCAGATACTTCTTATATAACTGATGTTTGAAAATGTTAGACTGACTGATGTATAAAAATGAAATTTTCCATAATGAGATTTTAAGTCATGAAGAATGAGGAGAATTGCCTGATTATTACTTTAAAGGTAGCTAATTCAATGCATGCTGTAATACATTTTAAAAGCTCTGCATTGCAAATACTGAATGATGTAAAATACTCACAAAATACATATCTTTTTATTTCCAAAGAAGATTAGAAAACAATAAAATATTAGAAACTGAAGTTTTTAGTTTTTTAAGTGGCCTTTTTAATGGGTAAACAATTTTCTCTAGTAATAAAAAATATTAATGGTTATGAAGAAAATAATTTTAAAGTGATTGCGGGTAGCTTGGGTTACAAATAGCCTTATTCTTAAGACCTTATCTCTTTATAACTTAAGTGCTTTTACATATTTTGCTTCATTTACTTTTACAGCTTCCTGATACAGTGATTTGTGTGGGTGGCACAGTTCTTACTATGTAAGTAGTGAAACAAAGCCATAGGTTAAATGATTTACTCTTAATTTTATGCTGATTGTTTTCAGGCAATTTCTAAGGCTTTACGTTGCCTGTATTCTGAGCAATGCATGATTCAAAACAGTGAGGAATTCTAGAGATAGACATCAGAACACGAGGAATTCTGGAAATAGCCATCACAACACCTGTTCTTGGAAGATCACATTATTCAGAATCCTTAATGATTCTTACCTTTTGAATGACAAATTTTTAGTAGACATAAAAACTACTCCTAATAAAAGTAGAATGGTTAAAACTGTTGACATTTTACCATGAAGGCATTGCAACTGGGCAAAACATACTCAAAACGTCAGGTAGTATTTTGTTCACTGTGCACCAAACGTAGATGACTTCATTAACTGGTAACAGTTTTACCATTTCTGGAAACGTTGATCTTGAGGGGAAATGATCCTGCGTAGTAGACAAGTGTATTGGTAATAGATGACCTGGTAGTAAACAGTGGAGTTCACAACTGAGACTGCACCCTGTGCCGGCCCTTTCTCAACATGCCCTGAGACCTTTTGAGCTCTTCCATTTTAGCTTCCATTATCCACCACCCAAGTTCTCAATTCAATTTCAGACTCAGGCAAAAGCCTATAATTCTATTTGTTTTGGGTAAATTTAGCAAGCTGCTTCTGATTACACCTTAGCCAGAGACCATCTGTTGACTGGCGTGTCTCTCTGAGGAGTGGTTTCTGTAGGCGATGAATGGGAAGAAGGTTGGAGTGCTGCTGCTATTAGTAAGCAGATGCACCGTATCAGAGATAGTCCTTCCCGCCTTTCAATCTGCCAGCTCTCTGTATTGATGGAGTGTCGTATGCCTGCGAGTCGTTCCATCCTGAGGCAATGAGAAGTGCTCTCCTAGGGCCCATTTATCAAGTGCTTCTACTGGCATTTGATGGAAAGGAATTTAGAAGTCATAGTTTGATATACTTAGAGCACGGCCACATTTTCCCTTGCACGTCCTGAGTATGTATGTATGTATGTGTGTATATATATATATCAACCCCTTGTACTGCTTTTCAGCAGCTATACTCATGTGCTGTCAAAAGCTCCACAGATGAAACAACAGGATACAGCTGTGCTTCGTAATGTAATGCGTAAACCGCCTCAGTGTCAGGATCACAATTCTTTAAGGCACTGCTTCCTAAAATGATTGCTGGTTCATTTGCATCAGATAGGTAAGATGTGCTAGATAAATTCGGAATGTCGAGGAACAGTTTGATGTTGACTGCGGCATGATGAGGGATCTTTCTAAATGATGATATTATTAGCTCGTGGCTAATACAAGACTGGTTTAAACACAACAGAGAAGGCAGTTTCCTATTGCAGTGAGGCATGAGGGGAAATGGATAAAATGAACATAAATTAACTCCATCCCATTTTCTAAGAGTTGGAGAGGGAAGGAAAGGGAAGGAGGCAGTGGATGGCCAGCTTGCCTGAAAACTGGAATTAGATCAGTGAAGTGAGAGGATTGGTTTCTGCCCTACATTAGGTGAAGAGGAGCAGGGCTCAGTGCTAACAGCTGCAGGTTGATGTAATTAACTGACTTCCATAGGAAATGCTCGGAGTACATCTTAGAAACCCGTCAGCTGGGGTATTCCTCATTGATATCAGCTTTTAAAGGGAGAAGGGCTCAGAATTGTATCACAGCTGCAGTCTTTTTCTTTAAGGCATGAAACAGTTTAAATCAGAGAAAAATCTCACAGGATGCTAGATCCACTACTTTTTTCACCTAGTTCCATTATTTTGACTTTATGGCCATTTTTTGTTTGTTTAATGGAGAGAATTAAAGTATGACATTTCCCTCTATTCTTTCACATACAAAATCAGCATTTGTTAATTCAGGTTTTGAAAATAATTGCAGTTTCCACAAAGTGAGTCTTAAAATACCACAGTAGAAATGTAGCCTATAGTATGTGTCTTAAATTTCAGTTTATAATGACTGTATTAAAATAATATTATAAAGTTTTTCAAACATAGTGAATGGTTGTGCAAAATAAGATGCTGAAATATTTTTTAAAGAATTAAAATCACAAATGTTGAATGAGAAAAATAGTTTCTGGGAATTTCTTTGCTAAATCAGGGTAATTTGGTTTATTGCTACCAAACTGATGGAAGGAGGGACTGATTTAATAAGCTATAATATTTGTGTTTTTATGTCATCTCTGATATAACAGGATATAATGTATTTAAGACTGCAGATCATCATTAAACCACATAATGATTATTACACAGAGAATAAGAAGCTTAATTTGTAGCTAACGACTATTTTATTGATTGTATGGTTGGTATTGTGTTGTGCAGGAGATAAGAAACATCCTGAGTAAGAAAGAGAATATGTTTTTTAAATACTTACAAAATCATATAGTTGAGTCACTTTCTATAAATGATGCTTAATCCATGCAAATAAGTTGTTTTAACAAGGGCCTGTGGCCTTAAGAATGACACTTGATGTATATGCTGTAGAAGCCTTGTAGAAGTTGTCCTTTTATTAGTTTATACTATGCACACAATATGTCCTTATCTAGCTTGATGCATGCTCTAAAACAGGAAGCATAAAACCAAGACGGCACCAGGTATGAATAAATCGTAAGAGTTAGGAGCTGGAGCTGACTCCACTGTGAATTCTCCCACTCACTGGTTCACAAGTTTCTTCCTGCAGGCCTCAGGATGAACAATCCTGGCTGAAATGTTCACAGGAAACTTTTTTTTTTTTAAGGAATATTTTTTAGGTACTTGCTATTTGAAGAAACGAAGTCAAGGTGATTTAAGGGCCAGGCAAATATCCCTTAAAGACCTCTGTTATAATATAGCCCTTTTATCGTATTTGAACGTATGCTCAGATGCCTGCAGAATTTCATGTTCCAGTCAGGACAGAGCAGGCTATTTTTAAGGGACATGTGCTTCAGTACACAAATAGGGTAATAAATAAGACTAACAAGTGTGCATTCAGGCTAAATGTATAAGAAGGTAAGAGGTGACACAGCCACACCACATGAGGATAGCGCTGGGTGGAAACAAGCCCAGGCTAATGCAGAGCCTTGCCTGCTCTCTTCTAGAAAAAAATTGAACTCAGATTAGTAAACAGTGCTGCACTGTGGGAGAGACAAGTATATGATTGGTCTTTGCTTTATGTGAAGCTTACAGTGGGACTAGGCTTACCCTGGCAAAATTATTACAGAACAAGAAAGACTTTGCAATAAAGAGCAATGGAAAGAAGAAATGCAGAGCTACAAATACTTTCTTTAGGGGATATATGTATACGTCGTAGGGAAAACATAAAAGATCAGCCTTCATGCCCTACAGACCACAGTTAATAATGATATTTGTGGCAGTTTTTCCTTATTCCAGATTATAAATTGAGAAAACAAATAATTACTAATGATGAATTTATAGTTGGAGATATTATATTGTAGTGGTCTCTCATGATGGAGGATCTGCTTTGAAAGACACTACCAAAGAGTGGCATTTCGTTGAACAAAAAGAGAGGGGAATGGAAAAGCTCTAACTGAAGGAATAGTTAGAATACTGTCAATGCCAATCACAACTGCTTTGTGCTGTAAATTCCTTTCTGCAGGCTGCAGGATGAATGATCCAGGTTGAAACACACACCATACACTGCAGAACTGAGACCAGGACCCATGAGCTTTCTCCTTCTGGCCCCTCTCAGATATTCCAGTTGGTGTTGCTAGCTTTACAGTCTCCATGGGCCTATTTACCTTGGTAATTTGCACCTGATGCATTTATATGGGTAATTTTTTTTTCTCCCTGGAACCCTGGGATCTCATTTATTCACTAGTGCAATAAAGTGGTAGAGTGAAAATCCCTTCCTAAAGCAAGGAGAGGAAGAATTGTTTAGGGAAAATAGCAACCCTGCTAACTGCGGCTCTAATTAAAACACCAAAAGAAGACTTGTTCCTGTTTAGAGGTTGGCTAATACCTGTATCTCTGTGCACATATAGACCAATGCTAGTCCATCTGTGGGCATCACTGCTAACTTGCTAACTCTTTAAAAAAATCCAGTGTCAATGTGTTTTTGTTTCAGAACAAAACAATAACAGCCCTAAGATGGAAACACAAGAATTCTTTGGCCACAGCTTGCAAAAACCATGCTTGGTAGTATGTGCATGTAGGGAAAATTACTTTGAATAACAAAAGCACAAACAAGAACTAATAGAATAATAAGCAATTAAGGTGGATTAACAACAGTTGCTGAATTCCAGCTGTTGGCTGCAGATGCAGGCTCTTTAATTCAGACTAGTTGCAACCTGTTGTTATTCAGAGACAGAAAGGGAGAGGAGTATATCCCTGACAGGCCCATATTAGGGCAGCTTTATTGTTGTGCATTGTGAGAGATTTAAGTATTGAGGATATGTTTTACTTTCTACTGATTTTTTTTAATGTACATCTTTCTTCTGTTACTTTGATTTCTTCCTATATGTATTTGTGTCTTTTTTGATTTAGAGTGACTAACCAAAATCTATGTGCTTGCTCTTTGGTTATGGTATATTGAAAAAGGGGAAGAGAGCAAAGCAGGTGTCTGTTTCCAGTGGAAAAGTGGATCTCATGGTAAAAGCAATCAAAGACTTTTTTTTGGCTGATGTACAGACACACACACACACACACACACACACACACACACACACACACACACACTATATAAAATCATAGGCCCCAATGACACAACCTGAGGAAACTATATGAACAGGTAATTTACAGGGTTATCACCATATGTAGTCTATACCCTGCAGTCTTATCACAGTTTGTAGGTTGGCATCAAACCTACCTCCTTGGAAGGTCTCATTATTAGTATTCAGGAATAGTCCCTCTAACAATATTGGCCAGAGGTCTGAGGTGCAGGGCCAGTTTTGTGGCATTTAACCTGTGCTGTCATACAGAGCCCTGAGCTCAGAAGGGCCCCATATGTGGCTTAAGGCTCTGCTGTCACTGTCTCAAAATTCTTAATTTTATCTTTGAACTAGTGTTTTATCAATGGAGCATCTGCATGAGCAGTGTGATATGTTTGTTTGTCCATTGTGGCACTATCTGCATATCACATTCATGGTGTTCCACAAATACAGAATTCTGGTAGACTATGATGTGCTGGGGTCCAGAGAGGCTACAGGGGGTTAGAAAGTAGTGCATTATGGAAGCTGTCTGTTCCTGTGGTGTGTTGGTATAATATGCATGGATCAAAAAGTAAAATTTGTAAGTTGAGTTAGTTTTGTGCAATGTTTCCACTGCCCTAGTAAGAATGAAATAAATATACATGTATGAGCTATGAAAACAAGGTTGTGTCATATTATTTCACATATAAGTTAAATGCTCTTATATTTGCATTTAAACTGTCATGGTACCATATAAAGATAAATGGTAGCAGGCTTGTTGGCTCATGCCTGTAATCCCAGCACTTTGGGAGGCTAAGGCAGGCAGATCACTTGAGGTCAGGAGTTCAAGACCAGCCTGGCCAACATGGTGAAACCCCATCTCTACTAAAAATACAAAACTTAGCTGGGCATATGCCTGTAATCCCAGCTACTCAGGAGTCTGAGGCAGGAGAATCGCTTGAACTTGGGAGGCAGAGGCTGCAGTGAGCTGAGATTGCGTCACTGCTCTCCAGGCTGGGCGACAGATCAAGACGCTGTCTCAAAAAAAATAAATAAATAAAATAAAATAAAAATAAAAATAAATTGTAAACTTCATGCTAATAATTAAATGTTTTAGTTTGTTCAGAATGATATTTAAATAGCAAATTAAAAATATCATGAAAAATTGAGAGATCGTAAAAGAAAGGAGAAAGCTTTGTATTTTAGTGTTCTTAATGGCACTGTTTTTCTTTTGCTTTTTGAGCAAGAAGTCCTACATTTTCATTTTGCACTGTGCCTTGCGTGTTATGTAATGGGCCCGGCAGAGGTGGTCTATAGCCTCACATTATCTGGAACAAACTGAAGAGGTCGCTAAGATTTCCCAATGCTCCCTAGGTAGTTGTGTGCTTTCTTTAGAGCTTTAGCTGATGCAAACCAGACAGGCTCACATGTAATCAGATCCCACCACATTTCAAAGTTTCTACCTATTCAAAGAACCTTTCCTAGCCTTTATGTCTTAGGCAGCCTATCTTTTCATGACTATATTTCTCCAGTATTATTTCTCCATATGAGGGTCCTTTTACCTTCTAGATGTGGTTAGCAAAAGGAGTAATTTTATACCAATACAGTTACATAAAATAGGCTCCCTGCCCAGGCCTTTGCCTCTGACCCTCTTCTAATTTTTTGTTTTCAGCAGAATATGAATCTGTTCCTACAAATGAGTTAGGAGATGTAAGTGTGTTGATTTATTTGTCCTCATGAACATTAACAATTTTTTTTATAAAAGGTTACCTACTACTACAGATAGCAAAGCAAAGCCAACTAATGTGTTGCCTATGAAACCATGCCAACTCACTAACCAGCTTCTAGGACCAAATTGTCTTAATAAATGGAAGCAGCCTCAGGGAGCTCGTTCTGAAATTACAGGTGCCTACTTTGGGACAATGGGAATGCTTGTCGGGAGGAGGGCAGGTGGTGAGCCATGCCAAAGGAGTCCGGGGACATTGTCCCCATTAGCATAAAACCAAGACTAAATGGGATATGACTTTCTCCTAGGATCCCAACACATGGACTGTCTTTCTTTATTGTCTTTACTTTAAAGAAAGTAGGACATGCTACTTTCTTTAAAACACTTTGTCTCATTCAGGGAGATTATTGCCTAGTCCAAAGGAAGAGAAGCCAAAAGCCCTGCTGCGTCTGGGTTTAGTCGTAGCTTTGCTGACCCACGTTTCTTCAGCATGTTCCTCCCTAGGAATGGGTCATCTGCTACTGGAAGTTGCAGTTATTCTTTAAGTCCATTTTATTGCTTAGCCTGCCCCAACAGATAGCATCAGTTGTTTTCTGGGGTAGAGTTGGCAATTTTCCCACAAAAGGCACCTTTGCATATTCTGCTACAAACCTGTGTCAGTGAGAGCAGGAAGGAGGAGAGGGGTAGGACCTACTCAGCATGTAGGTAGGGTTGTGATAAAGTACTTCACAGTCCCTCCTAAAGGCCAAATGCTTATCCTCTGTGGAAACACAAGTACCCTGAACTGGAATAATTTGACATTACCTCTCAGAAATATGGGATGAACCAGACCCTCTGATCTTGTCTGTAGCAAAGAGATGCTGGGTAGATGTTTTGTTTTGCTGCTTTTTTTTTTGAGATAAGAGTTTCACTCTTGTTGCCCAGGCTGGAGTACAAAGGTGTGATCTCAGCTCACTGCACCTGCCTCCCGGATTCAAGCACTTCTGCCTCAGCCTCCGGAGTAGCTGGGAGTACAGGCGCCAGCCATCACGCCCAGCGCATTTTTGTATTTTTTTAGCAGAGACAGTTTCACCATGTTGGCCAAGCTGGTCTCGAACTCCTGACCTCAGGTGATCCACCTGCCTTGGCCTCCCAAAGTTCTGGGATTACAGGCATAAGCCACTGCGCTCGACCTGCTTTAAATAATTTTGGGGAAATTGGGTTGATGTTAGAAGAAGGACAGAACAAAGAGACCTGGACAAGCAATGAGGAGGTGGATTTCTTGATTTCATCTCAGGCCAGTACAGGCGGTGGTTAAAGGTTTCCTCCTGCTTTTGACTTCAGAAACTACCTGTTCCTGACAGGCTGTTCTGGAGTCCACTTCCAGGCAAACTAGGCCCAGCAACCCAGGCAACACCAGGCCTATAACAATTTTATCTCATAGGCCATGGGTATTAGAAGATCGTGACTTCCAGGGATGCTTGGAAATGTATTTTTAAATGCTGTTAAATTTGTTTTTTTACTCCTTTTTTGGCAGAGAGGAGGCGCCAAGGAGTTTCAAACTGCTTGAGAACATGGTGTTATTTTTCATACTTCCTCAGGTCCCCCTCAAATATCTTACACCAGAATTTACATATTCTGTGAATTCAGTAGATATTTACTAAAAATGAATAATGTTAAAAGTTTAAGAAATCATGGATGCTTGCTGCCTGAGCCAGTGACATAATAAAAAAAATGTTGGGGTAAAAACTACAGAAGTTGTTTTATATTTCATTTCTGCTCATTTTAGGAGAATTAAACTCATTGCAAAGTAGGGTTTAGGATGCAGACTCTGGAGACAGCCTGCCTCCGTTTCAGCCTCCACACGGACACTAACAAGCAGTGTACACTTGGGTAAGTGCCTGTGCCTGTTTCCTCCTCTGTGACATGTGGATAACTGTATGAACCTATAGGGTTCTCGTGAATGTTAAATGATGGACTATGCCAATGTTCAATACATATACACTATTGATAATACTCTGAAGACAAAGTGTATCAGCTGTGGCCAAGAGAGTTAGAAAAAGGGGCCTGCAGTTCTTTATAAACCTTGTGCAGGTGGTTATTGAAGTTAACCTGTTTGCCCATGAAAGTTCCTTAAAAGTACATGTTAATATTCTCCTGCCACTTAGAGTTTACAAATCTAAATAAGTACAGTGTAAATGTCGGACTTTGGTTTTCCAGAGGCGTTGGAGCCATGGTATTTTGGCAACTTTTTTTTCTACAAAAACAGGCTGGTAGGAACAGTGACTACTGGTAGAGCCTAGCTAAAGATAAGGTGTGGGAAACACTGCAGTTACCTCACACATTCAGCAGTCTGGGTCCTCTAACTTTTCTTATCAGTAATTCACTCAGATAACAACTCTGGAGATAAAATACGCCTTAGGGTTGGCTAAAGGGAGGGAGAACAAAGGTTTTATTGGTCTCTATCTCCTATTTACTAAAACATATTTGGTTGTAAAAGATTTAAAAAAAAAAAAACTATGGTGTTTACTCTAGAAAATGAACAAATGAATTATTCCAGAGCAGCATTATGTAACAAATAGGATATACTTCCTTTTCCCTAGGTGGTGGCTTCAAATAATAATAAAATAATAATTTACTTTTTAAGCATTTTTGTCTCTCTTGTTGAAAATATCTTAGAAGAACAGACCTTAAGGATTTTTTTTTTTTTTTTTTTGAGACAGGGTCTCACTCTGTCCCTGAGGCTGGAGTACATTGGCACGATCTCTGCTCACTGCAACCTCTGCCTCCTAGGTTCAAGCGATTCTACTACCTCAGCCTCCAGAGTAGCTGGGATTACAGGTGCCCGCCACCATGCCCAGTTAATTTTTGTATTTTTAGTAGAGATGTTGACCAAGCTGGTCTTGAACTCCTGACCTCAGGTGATCTACTGGCCTCAGCCTCCCAAAGTGCTGGGATTACAGGTGTGATCCACCGTGCCTGGCCAAGGATGATTTTCTTTCAGAGTGAAATTGAGAGGCCTAAGGTATACTTAATTTTGTTAAGGTTCTAGTGGCTTCTTTCTCTGCCTGTGAGAGTGACTGAGGTGAGAATAAAAAAACACACATTCCTGAAGCTTAAGTCATACTAAAGAGAATGAGATGATCACAACTGATAAATGAAATAATGTGTATTTACTTGAATGCTGAACATTTGTCAAGTATACCTTAGAGGGAAAAATAACATGCTTTTCTTTAAAAACACATTATCTATTTTTTAAACTCACTAACTTTTATAATGTCAAAGTAGGTAATGATCTTTCTAGCTGAATAATAGTCATAATAGAAGGATGACATATAACTATTTCTTAACAGTGTCCAGGTGCAGCATTTTAGATATAAAATCTTTGAAGCATTTTTCCAAAATCTATTATGAATATTGGTTTATTTTTTTAAGGGTTGGATTTTTAAAAAGTATTCGTAACTTTATAAGACTGAGTAAATTTTTAAAACATGGTTTAGGAACATCTATAGGTGTTTTGCTTTTATTTGTTCTTTTAAAATTACATTTTTAGGCCAGGCACGGTGGCTTGTGCCCGTAATTCCAGCACTTTGGGAGGCGGAGGTGAGTAGATCACTTGAGGCCAGGAGTTCGAGACCAGCCTGGCCAGCATGGCAAAACCCTGTCTCGAACAAAAATACAAAAGCTAGGCAGGCGTAGTGGCACGCATCTATAATCTTAGCTACCGAGGAGGCTGAGATACAAGAATCCCTTGACCCCTGGAGGTGGAGGTTGCAGTGAGCTGAGATTGCACTACTGCACTCTACCCTGGGTGACATGGTGAGACTCTGTCTCAAAAAATAAATTAATTAAATTAAATTAAAATTTTAGCATTTGAGTGTATAATACATGTACACGATACAAAACTCAAAAGCTATAAAAGGGTATACAGTGAAAAACATGTCTTCTTCTCACTCCTATTTTCAGACTATTCAGTTCCCCTCTCAAGAGGCAATCTTTGCACATAGATTTTGTGGATACACCTATAAAGTCATAAAAATTGCAGACTTTCTCTATTCCAGTCACCAAGAAAAAAGAAAGAACACAGTGGAAGCCCTCTATATTGCCATTGAGAAAATGCTAGAATTAAGAGTTCTGCTGCCTGAAGCATATACCATGTTATAATTTTTAAGATGCCCAGAGGTGCAGACTTGTTCTTTATCCGTTACCTTGGAGGCTGTTTGGCCAGACCATGGAAAAACCAGCCTGCGTCCTGTCCCCAGTGGTGACAAAGCCAAGAGTCTCTGAACATTTTATTACAGAATTCTGTTAACACATATGCTCTCTAATTCATAAATCATTTCATGTCACAATGTAGACTGAATGAGAATAAATGTAAAATGTGTTCTTAAGCCTTAAGCAAGTATGGAGCCCAGTTTGCTGTCTGGGAGCTGGGTTTCAAGATTATTGAAAGTAAAAGTTTTAATGAAACCGCATCCTGTTTTTAAATGTGTAATGAGCAGCATCTCTGCAAGATACCATAATTAATACTGCCCTAGTGGTTAAGATCATGTCCTGTTAGAGTTTGTGTAACTAGGATTGATACTGAGGTGCTTTTCCTCACTGGATGGTGACAGAGCAACTAAAGAGGAATCTGAGTAGCCGCTGTAAGGCACTGGTCCTGACGGTGCACATGCGGACGTCTTTACCTACATTGGTGTCCTTTACCTATGCAGTGACAAGCGTAAGTCAGCGGTTAGTGTTCCCTGCCAAAGGAACTCCTGTGTCAGATAAACTTTGGAGTGCAGGTGGCGGACTGCCCTGTACTGCCCTGAAAGGTGACGGTGAAGATTTCACCCCCTCACTGGCAGGTCTGCATCTAAGTGCTGCAGGGTGAGGATGCAAGAGATGCTTGACTTCTTTTGAAATGATTAATTTGATGGTTCTCTTTTTGGAAAAAGTCATGCAATTCAGGGAGATAGAATAATTGTTTAACTGAAAGCATGGGTGGGATGGGTTAAAAGCAACAGCTAGGCATAGTGATGTGCACCTGTAGTCTCAGCTACTTGGGAGGCTGAGGCAGGAGAATCCCTTGAGATAGGGAGTTGGAGTCTAACCTGGGCACCATAGGAAGATCAGGTCTTTAAAATAAATAAATAAACAAACAAACAAATGGCATAGTGTGAAGCAGGTTCGCTATGCACTAGTTACCAACTTGTCTGAGTCTAGTGAGACAGAACACCCAAGCATACAAGTTACACAAAGCAGGTTTGTTATCCATAGATAGGCATCCAGGAATAACATAATCCTAGGATTAATTGCTAGCTAGCTGGTCCCCCATGGTTCAAGAAAGCTGCCCAGGGAGGATGGAATCTTGACCCTGCATGCCCCACTTGTATCCCAGCTGAGGGACCCTGGAGAACTGCCCACCCTGGGTTTTATACCATGAGTCATGAGATCTGCTGGGCTAAAGTGTTGAAGGACATCCTGTTCCGGGGAGACTGGAACTAAGTCCAGCTGTTCCAGCCACGTCCCCTCTTATCTCAGGATGTTGCATTCCCAGTACATTGTACAGTTATTCTTGAGAGCTACAAGCAAGAAAGAGCATAACTGAGTCAGTGCAAGGCCACCCAGAGAACTTTCCTGTACATAATCCTTGCTATAGTTATGTTCTTTTTTTCACTTTGCCGCAAATAAATGACATGAAAAATTGATAATGTTCAGTTGGAGGAATGAAACATCAGTGTTAGATCTTGGTATGAGGGTAGGTGGGGTGAGATCAACCATGAAATGCTCAGAAGCTTCAGGGTCCAATGAAGGCACCTGAGGTTTTAGGTACCTCCAGTACTTAAAAGTATTGGAATAATACTTTTTTAGGTATGATTTTAACATTAACCCACAGAAGATTTAAATTTGTTGAGTTCTGTTTAAATTTTATCAGGTCCAGGCCTGTTGCAGTGGCTCATACCTGTAATCCCAGCGCTTTAGGAGGCCAAGGCAAGCAGATCACCTAAGCTCAGGAGTTTGAGACCAGCCTGGCCAACTTGATGAAACCCTGACTCTACTAAAAATACAAAAATTAGCCAGTTGTGATGGCGCATGCCTGTAATCCCAGCTACTTGAGAGGCTGAGACAGGAGAATCGCTTGAACCTGGAAGGCGGAGGTTGCAGTGAGCCAAGATTGCCCCACTGTACTCTAGCCTGGGCGACAGAGCAAGACTCTATCTAAATAAATAAATAAATTTGTCTACTCCAATACATGAGTTTGCAATAGATTAAATGACATATTGTAATGATGGTAATCAAGTTATTGATAACCTATTGTATATACCTTGAATTTCAAATCCATATTTTATTTTGGGAGATGTAACACTGAATCCCTCAGGTTCAGGCTTTGGACAATATCTTAAAAGAGATTTTTTTGTGGCCGGGTGCGGTGGCTCATGCTTTAATCCCAGCACTTTGGGAGGCAGAAGTGGATGGATCATGAGGTCAGGAGTTCAAGACCAGCCTGGCCAACATGGTGAAACTCCGTCACTACTAAAAGTACAAAAAATGAGCCAGGAGTGGTGGTGCGCACCTGTAGTCCCAGATACTCAGGAGGCTGAGGCCGGAGAACCCCTTGAGCCCGGGAGTAGGAGGTTGCGGTGAGCCGAGATGGCGCCGTTACACTCCAGCCTGGGCGACAGAGCAAGACTTCATCTTGAAAAAGAAAAAAAAAGTTTTTCTTTTTTATTTTTCATTCTTGATGTTTCTTTTATGGGTATGATTTCCCTAATGCATGTGTGTGTGGGGTGGGGGAGGTTCTCAAGAAATGAGTCATAATAAAGTCAGAAGCTATACCAGGTATAGAGGAAGACCCTGCAAATTCTTTCTGATAGAGAATAACTAGAGCTATCTGGGAAACTCAAAGCAGAAGGGTCCAGCACATCATTTCTTCACTTCACTCACCGTCTTTGACTTTGGGGATTAATATGAAACAGACAATAATCTAAATAGATTCGAATAAACTTTGGAAACATTGCCTTGTACAATATAAGAAATTTACAAAAATAAAATCAATGAGTGAGTGAATCAATCAAACAATAAAAAATATAACTAAGCCACAGGATGGGGAACACAATTTGTATACAGCAGTTAGTATTTCTATCTGCTTATAGCTCTAGTATATTTTTTTAATTATCTCCGACACAGGACTCATCTACTCCCTGAGAAAAGCAAATCTTCCTCCCATCATTTGTGTTTTAAATATACCATCATTTTTCTAGGACCCCAGGCTCAAAACATTAATTTATATTAGAGACCCTAAAGGCTGCTGCCTGAACTATTAGACTGTCTTAGATTTCTATTTCCACATTTCCATAGGCAATACCTACCCCCCCTTTAAATCCATTTCCCCTGTAATGTTGGATATAATACAGTAGTCTGCTAGCTGGTCTATCCAGCCTCATCGTATAGGGAGTAATCTTTATAAAATAAAATTTAGCAAATATTTTTTGGCACCTGTTATACAAACACTGTGCTTGTTGCTATAGGGGATACAAATATGATTAGGACACAACCCCTGTTTTCAAGGAGCTTTAGAGTCCGAGGGGGAATAAGATTGGCACAAACATAGCTGACATTCAAGGCATAAGGTGCTACAGGGCTTGAACAAAATTATTTTCATTTTGCTGCTCATGAAGTTATCATGATTCCCTATCACCATTTGGAGTAAATGAAAAATTCTCCCTCTTTGTAATTTGACATCATGCTAGCTGTTTACATTTACATTTTGCTTCTATCCAACAATCCTCTACTCTGCTCCTGTCATCTCCTAATACGTTCATGAACACATCCATCCACATATTCATTCTTTCCTTTATTCATTCATTATTTCTGCACATACTAACTGCTTGTCAGATACTGTGCTAGGTACTCTGGGGAAACAAAAGTGAATCACTCACTGCCTTGAGCAACTCACTATCCATTGGAAGGGTATAAACAAAGTTTTCAAGGGAACAGTGTTTTGTAACAATGCACAAAGTGCTGAGGGAGGGGAGAGGAGCTGGAGGCCTCACAGAGGACGTGAAACTTGCCAGAAGTTGATTAGGTGTTCATGGGAAGAAGAGGGAGTGGGGTCCATTACAGGCAGAGCAACTTATTGGCAGTTCTAGGCAGCAGAGCAGAATGTGGCTCAATCAGAGTGCAGGCGGCAGGAGTACAGAACGGGAGCTAATGGGCAGAAATAACGCTGGGAAACAGAGCCAGATACCGTGGGCCTTGACCCTATGCTAAGGAGGTTTTCTTTATCTTTTTGTACCAGGAAAATCCATCTGAAGTTCAAAAAGAGATGTGAACAGATGTAGGTCTTAGAATGCTCTGGCAGCAATGTGGAGTATTTGATTGAGAGATAGTGGAGGCAGACAAGTCAGAGTGTTGGAATATTCTCAGCCAAAGGGGGAAGGAAGCTAAAGTATAAATACATTGAGGAGATCCTAAAATTCTTTAAAGAGTAACTTTCTCTAGGTCTTTCCTGCCTTGATAGCTATATTTGTCAGGATGGAATATATTGTGCTGCAGTAACAAACAGCCCCAGGATCTCAGAGGTTTGACAGAGTTTATTAAAGCAGTTAACTATTATTTGTGTTTGGCTCAATGATAGAGGCCTCTTCAGTCTTGTGGTTTTGTCATCTTAACACAAACCACCACATGAGAGAACACTGACAAGTCTTGCGTCAGCCTGTAAGTGACTCATGTTCCTTCTGCCCACAGCTCTGCCTAACTCTAAGGTAGTAGAGAGGTATGATACTCATCACATGCCCAGAAGGAGAAGGAAGTTAGATACGGGTGAACTCTAGAAATCCCTACCATTTCATAAACTGATGTCTTTCTTTCTTCTTTTATAACCTCAGAATTTCCATAAATTACCTGAACTACTCTTACTATTTAGTTATGCAATTTTTTTTTAGAATTATCATCATAAGTTCTTTCTTATGGTTGTCTTGTTTCTCGAGCTACCTGAACCTGACTGGGTTGTATCTTCCGTATCATTTAGCTTTTAAAGTCCCTCACCAGTCCTAATCCTGAAGGGGAAGCCAGCAGGCTACCTAAGTGCCTGTGAATATACATAGGGTTGAATTTGGCAGTGTGCTTTTTTTCTAGAAGGGCCTGGGTGCTCTTTCATATGCACTCAGGAATCATCTGATTTGTTTTTTCTTTTGTTTGCTATTTCATGTCCATCAAGTGACTGGAATTTTATTTGAGTTAAAATGAATCAATAAGGATTGGGCTCTGTTTTACTGTAACGCCTTTAATGTCATTTTGCCTGTGAGACCCTCATTTCTCGTCTCAGCCTAGTGAAAATTGCACATTTACCCTCAATATGACATTGCCTTGGCACATTTTAAAGGTGAATCTGAAAGTTTAAGGGCATCTAAATATGCCATGCTCGCTTCAGTATCCAGTTGGCGAGGTTCAATAGAAAACAAATCAATTGTCATCCCCTGTTGAAAATAAGCACACAAAGATCTAGCTTAAAAAACGAACATTGCAAAAGGAATTCATACACAGTAGAAGGTGAGGTCGAGACCCGTGGAGAACTTTATCTGAGACAGTGTTTGTTTACCTAGAGTGAACATTGCATCCTTTCTTCGTCAATCTCTTTGACTTTTTCTTTCCTACTAAGTCTGACTTTTAAAATAAGTGAGAGTCAGTGAAGCAAACCCCAGTTCCGATTAGTTCCCTATGGTATAAAGACAGAATAAGTGAGTATCTCTAGCTTTTGAACATAATCCATAGGAAGTGGGTTTGACAATAATTATTTCTGGTCCAGCAAAGAAAGCTAACAGATCAATTCACTCTTTAAGGACCAATTCTACCACAAACATTTTCTGCTGAGAGAGAGAGAGAGAGAGAGAGAGAGAGAGAGAGGAGAGGACGAGAAGGGAGAGAGAGGAGAGAGAGATTAATTCAGTAGTAACAGAACTTGCTGTTTGTCATCCCGAAAACTTGAAGCACTTACACTAGCACACCTCAGGGGCTTACTTGCTGGCTTCCACTTCTGCCTGAGAATTTGCTACTGTGAAATGTGTGTCTAGTCTTGCTTTCTTTTTTACATTGAATTTGCATTTTAACGTTTTTCATTCTTCATAGCTAAGAGAGAACTTTCTTTTTTCTAGTCATTTCTTCCTTGGGACTGCTGCAACTTGAAGTCTGGCTTAAATTGGACCATACAGTGCAGACAAGAGTTGAGATGCAGAAAAGCGATCTGAATAGAAGTGCAAGGAAAAAGAGCAGGATGGGGATTCAAACCCTCCTCTTAGATTTATATTTCCTGCCTTTCTTTCTTTTTTAAAAAATTCGCTTTGTTTTTCAATTTTTCTCTGAAATTTCTTTAGTTTTCTTTCATCTCTCCCATATTCCATTTTTCTAATTCTTGTTTCGTTGTGGTACCTTTATTTTTAAGATATATTTCTTTTTCTATAAATGCCTCAATTGGGTCATTACCATACCTGCTTGCAAACATTCCTCAACTCAGAAATCTCAAAAAAAAATATATAAAATATAACTATCACAATTAACAGCTCCTCATCTTCCTTGTGCCCTATCTAGATACAGTATCTCACTTAATTCTTCACCACCATCCCATTTAGTTAATTTGCCTGAGGTCCTACAGCTGGAAAGTGGCAGAGCTGAGTTTCCTAGTGGTCTTACTCCCAGTGCCAGTGCTCTTAGAGTAAAATCTCGGGCAATTATACAGTTTGTCTCATTGGCTCACATATCTTAAACTCAGAAGAATTCTCAAGAGACCATCTGGTGCCACTCTGGCTCTGATTAGTTCCTCTAATTCCAGTGTGCCAACATGCAAAACGTCTGTTGCAATGGATCCATTTAAATCTTCCATGTCAGTTCTGAATCAGATTCTCAAAGTGATTTGGCAGCTGTGCAGTAAGAAAGAAATTTCTCCATTGTTATCGTTGCTGGAAACTGGCTGCTTCTTATGCTGACTCCATTAGTAGTAGGTGCAGCGGTTTGGAGAACCAGGCGCCCTCTTTCACTGTGGGCCCCTACTCCATAATTCTCAGAAGCCTAGAAACCATTAACCTTGGGAGAGAGCAGAGAGGGCTCCTGAGCTCAGCTTGATATAGATGCTAAAGGTGTTCAGCAGTTGCAGAGTCGCAGCTGTGTTACCTGTTTTGCACTAATTAGGAGTTACCATGAATCTGTTTGACAATTAAGGACAGAGTGAACTTTAAGGTGGATTGGTACCATGAGACAGTAAACAGTTCTCTAGCAAGCAAAATGAAAGTTTGCACCAAGTCCTGTGTTTTACCAAGACTATAAAATTTCTTTAATAATGTGGATTCAAGTGTATAAATAAGTCTGAGGTAGGTTTCTGCCACCTGAAAAATGTCTCTCTCAGGGAGTAACTCTGCCGCAAATCCTTAGCACTGCAAGTAGCTATGTGTGTGCAGTATCACCCACCAGATGAATAATAATTACTTCAACACTAGCCTTAACCGGTTCTTGGATTTCAGTTTGACTCCACCCAATATGTATCTCATAGCATCCTAGTAGCTTAGCAACTAAATACCTTTCTAGAATCAGAAAGCACAAAAAGTTTGATTTCTCTGAAAAGTCATACTTGGGAGTGGTATTATAAGAAAAAACTTTTGTAGGTCAAGTATCCTGTTCTTCTTTGCTCCCCTGACCACCCCTCTAATTTGTACACATATGTATCTATTTCCATTCACCTGGGTTTAGGTCACGAGTACTCTTAAATCATGTTCTTTTAGTAGGCTGTACAAATACCGGAGGGGAGATTTATTGAGGTTCTATGCTTTGAGGACCTGATGCTGAGTTTCAGGCAAGCGTGCCTTGTCATCGTCTAGAATCTGAGACGAAGACAGCAGCTGGAGTGTGACTTACAGCTAGGATTCGGGAAGATGTGCAGAGTTCAGGAAAAACCTGCATGCCGTGTGGTGTCGTTGAAAACTGTAAATATAATTAAGCCAGGTGGATTCCATGACAACAAAGAGGATTAGGGCCTGGGTGGATCTGGTAGACCATTGAGACCTGTGTGAATAGATGTCAATTTATTTATATCCCCTCTCCCCAATGGGAAAAAACAACAACAATGTAGTTTGATGTCTAAATGAAGTAATCTCTGGAAAGAAAAGGGAGATTATATTTGTTAAACTGTATAAAAAAATCAGAAGATAATATGGCTTTGTTCACAGTATTATATAAAGAAGATTAAAGACGAGGAACAAGCTGCTTAAACACTGTAAACTAATTAGTTCTACGAATTGTTTTCCCGAGGTTCATGAGATATGAAACATTGGCACCAGTGCGTGAAATACACTCTGCCTCAGTGCTCTTTTCAATTTATTTTTTTGTTACATCATATGTGTGTGTGTGTGTGTGTGTGTGTATGTGTATGTATGTATATGAAGAGCGGTCAAAAAGAAAGAGGTTATAGAGAGAGACCAAAGCCTATGGGATGATTGAGGCTGACATGTCATTTTAAGCCTGGTGTGGGGAAGGTCCTTCTCTAATACCCTATATAAATACCGGCTTCATTTTCGCCATCACAGGCTACATTGCGCAAATGATGTCATGACAAGGCCCAGAGGAATTCCTGATGCTGCTCAGAGCATTCTGGCAGCTCCCAACACAGCTAGGTCCAATGCAGCAGATGCGTCCTTAATTTGCTTCCCAAGATCTGGGTCTTATCTGAGAATAGGCGAGAAGGACTTGGAGCAAGGGTGGGACCATGTGCCTGACAGACGTCTCATTCTCTAGTTCAAACAAACAAGAGATTTACTGTTTCCTTGTCTTAAAATGGACTATTTTTTAGGTAGAGAACCAGCCAATTAGATTTTTAGACTTTAAATAACAGATATGTATAGTTGCCTAATTTAAACAAAAATAGCTTTTTTTTTTTTTTTTTTGAGAGGAGGTCAACTCACTCTGTCACCCAGGCTGGAGAGCAGTGGCATGGGCTCAGCTCACTGCACCCTCTTTCTCCCAGGCTCAAGTGATCTTCCTGCCTCAGCCTCTCCAAAAACTGGGACCACAGGCACGTGCCACCACACCCAGCTATTTTTTTGTATTTTTAGTAGAGACTGGATTTCCCTGTCTTGCCCAGGCTGAACTTGAACTCCTGACCTCAAGCGATCCATCTGCCTTGGCCTCCCAAAGTGCTGGGATTACAGACGTGAGACTACTGTGTCCAGCCAGCATTTATTTTTATGTAGCACATTTTTTCTTGTTCAAAAAGAAATGCCTTTAACTTAGAAGTGTAGTATTACACAGAATGTTTAGAGCTGTATTATAATGAGAACTTATTGTAACCCTGTCTATCATCTCTTTTCCATTTCTTTTTTTTTTTTTTTTGAGAAAGAGTCTCACTCTGTTCCCCAGGATGGAGTGCAGTGGCACAATCTCAGCTCACTGCAACCTCCACCTCCCAGGTTCAAGCAATTCTCCTGCCTCAGCCTCCTAAGTAGCTGGGACTACAGGGACACACGACCACACCCAGCTAATTTTTGTATTTTTAGTAGAGACAGGTTTTCACCATGTTGGCCATGCTGGTCTCGAACTCCTGTCCTTGTGATTCATGCGCCTTGGCCTCCAAAAGTGCTGGGATTACAGGCGTGAGCCACTGCACCTGGACTTCTTTTCCTGCATTTGTTGTTCAAAACCAGAGGACATCCTCACTTCCAACCATCAGCATTCCCAGATCTCCTGGTCAGAATGAATTACTACTTTCTCTGTATTCTCAGAGAACTAGGTTTCAAAATAACCATCCTTTATTTCGTTTTAGTAACAAACTTCTTAAAGGCATACTTGTCATGATCCCCTTTTGCTGGATCCTGGCCCAGCCCGATGGAGAAGGCCGTCTCAGCAGTCACAGAAATATCAAACCCATTGAGTTTGGTTCTCATCCAGCCAGACTGTCTCCCCAACCCAGTCCTGTATTCAGTGCTGTAGCCCCTCTTCTCTCTTTGAAACTCTCCTGAATACAGGAGAACTGAGGGATTTTCTCATTTGCAGTTGACAATTCTCAGTCTGTATTTCTGGCTTTTGCCTCTTAGCAGGAGAGTCTAACTCCCTGTTGCTTGCTGCACACCTGTTAGTTTGTTTTGTTCACTGTTGTACCTCTGGATCCTAGAACAGTGCCTGGTATGTAATAGAGCTCAGTAAATCTATGCCGAATGAATTAAATCCATGAATGTCCCCTGCCAGGTCCTCAGACTCCACAAGTCAGTGACCTGCCTAACCTACTTCTTATTTATTCTGTCATTTAAGGCTCTTTGTTCAGACTTCTGTCATTTCCAAGTTCTTCTGCTCACTTCTAAGCAGTTGCCCACCGTGTGAGGCCTGCTTGCCCCCAGTGCTTGTTCCTTCCACTTCTCTGTACAAGGCCTTTGGACAAGCCCTCATTTTGTCTTTCTGGGATTGCTTACTGCAAGAGTCTTGCATCTGCTTTCCCTGACTTCTGTGTATTCCCAGCCCTGCTTATGGAGAGCTCTGTGAAGCACTCCTTTAAGGCTTTGTTTGCTTTTTATGCACTTAAGAAAGGGAGCAGGATTCACATAATGGGTGTATTGGATACCTCTCCTCTTTGACTAGGATGCTTCTGAGGACTGCGCCTGTGTCTTTAGTCTTGATATCCATGTAGTGCCTAGGCCAGCGCTTTCCATATAGCCTGGTGCATTACGTTATTAGGAACTTGAACTCTACCCTCTTTTACACTCTACCAGATATTATAATTGATGCTATTTCTTGTGTCAGTTAATAAACAATTTCTTAGAAGCTGAGAGCATCTTTGATACATCTTTGTACCCCTTCACAGGGCAAGAAGTTGTAAGTAGATACAAAATACAGTTGCATTTCATTTTAAGTAAAAGTAATGACTATTGAATGGATAAAACTATAGACTGTTTTAGCAATACAGTGATTTATAGAAACATTGAATTTGAGTATTAGTATATATTTCATTAGTATATAGCAATACATTGATTTATGGAAAATTTTAATTTGAGTATTAGTGCATATTTCATTAAATGTTCATATTAAAAAGTAATATGTTGGCTTTTCCCATTTTAACTAGAGCTTTGTGAATTTGACTTTTTTTTACTTATATAAGAACGTACTTAGAGGTTTTAGCTATTACATTGTACAATGAAATCAGTATCATTTCAACTGAATTTTGGTATTTAATCTTTCTTTTTGAAAAAGGGTGATTTAGGAGAGAACAAGTATTGTACTTGGAAACTTCTTTCCTTTTTCTTGTTTTTAAAAATATACTGGTATGCATTTTTTCCATTACTTTAAGATAGTGTAGCAAATTAAGACCATGAGCTCTGGAGTCAGAGTCTGAGACCCAATTTCTTCGTCAGTGTGATAGGACAAATAATGATTCCTCTTCATCAGGACATTGTGAAGATTTGAGATAATACCTGAAAAACTCTTAGCAAAGTGCCTGGCACACACTTATTCAACGCCTTGTTAGGTAATATAGCATTCTTTTGTTTCAATTGGGATTGTATAGGGAGGGAGTTGTGTATTTGGTGGGAGAAGTGTCTTAATGAAAGTCTCATGGACTTTCTGGTTCCTTTTTGTTCATGAACTGCAGTGGCAGTGAGTGACTCCCTAGAAAACTTTCGTGTCTTGAGTAACCTCAAAACCCATAGCAACAGTAAATCACTTGTTGGCCTGAATAAGGATAGCTATAATTTAGGGGTTTTTAAAATGTGTTTTCATTTATTGAGGTCAGTGCATTTGTGTCGAACAACTGAAACCTGACAAGAAAAATCAAGGGTAGCTTGGGCACTGCTCAATTATTACTCTGATCAGATTTTAATTAGCACCAGATGTAAGAGGAAGTGCTATTTTTATTATCTATTACCATGCACTTGCTTACATATTTACCCTGGGGTTAGAAGTGTTTTATTAATTATTTTTATTGGCCACTAAGACAGTATTTTGACTTCTGAATTGAAAATTGCCAACTTGTTTAAACATGAATAACCATCATAAGAAATGAACAGTGCTGTTTACCAAGTGTGAACAAATCTCTACAAACTAGAGTAATTTATGGTTAAGATGAGGTCGTTAGCCTTAATTTTTATTCATAATGTCATTCCAGACTCTGTCATTTACAAATTATTTTTTCATCTAAGTTAAAATTACTTTCTTAAATTGAACCCTTTCAGTCAGTACAAATGGTCATCATGTCTTTGCATCTCTTTTAGTATAGTATACTTTCCTGATCTGTTGATTAGCAGTGCTTAATTGTATGTTTCTGGAGCAGGCTTAGAGAAGTATATAAAAACTTCCATAAATAAAACAAAAAGTTTCATTTCAGAAAGCAGACTAATGAAGTATGAACCAATCTAATGACAACAGTAAATAGGAGCATGAAAATAGTTCAATCATTTTACAAAAATAATTAAATACTAAGGGATTTCTATTGGTTCCAGAAGTAAACTCAGGTGACCTTGTCCTATTTATTAAGACCAATGAGCTCTGCTTGGTATGTTTCTTCCTTTACCCCTGCTACTTCTCCATATTTTTTACATGCTGTCTAGAAGTTTGCAACTTTCATGCTATATATTTTTTCCTATCTGACTTTTATGACTTCCCCCATAAAATGTATTGGTTGTCTGAGTCTCACAAATCCTAAACTACTTAATGGCTATGGCTGCATCCATTATGCTGCACTGTGTGTTTGTGTGTGTGCTCTCCCGACATCTGTATAGGTATCTTCTGAAATTTACAAAACCTTTGTAACTAATCCCATAGGTTAACCTGAGCAGGGGCAGTGTTTGTTGCTGCTAATTACATAGAGGAAACCTTTGGGAAATAGGCCCTTTGTTAATGATAAATTTGAGCAAGCAACTAAACATTCCTGAATAATGCTGAGAATATTACTCACCTAGGTCTTTATGACTATGGATCTCCTGCCTGCCTCTTCTTTCTCCATAGATGTCTGGCCACTGTGCTTGATGTGCATATTAATTGTTGGATCAGGAGGAGAAGCAGGGAGCTTTCTTTGGCAACAGGGTATAACACAACAGCTGTGTAATGAGGCACATGTGGATTATTAGGTATGACATAATGATTAGTGTTTCTATCATGGCATTATATATGTGTCAGGGTTTTTGGTCAGACATTTTCCTTCCTAGGGCTTAAAAACCCTGCTCATGTATTTCAGTGGTTATCACTAAAAATGGCCAGAAATCCCACTGCTACCAATCAGTTATGCTACCTCTAAATATCAGCCTCTGATTGATAGCTTGTTAAAGTGAATTTTAAAACCAGGGAGAACTCTCTTTAGAGTGGGTATGTATTTGATTTAGGGTATATTGATTTGCATAATTTAGCAAATAAAGTACTATATAGTTAAAGGTCTGGAGACATTTACTTTTACCTAACTTTAAGAAAAAAATCATATATTGTGGCCTAGATTAGTCATAATTAGTCACATAAAAAGGAAACAGTGCAGGTAGAAATTAGTCAAGAGAGCACAATAGCCACACCTTGAGAAACCTTTCACCTGTGGCTTAGTTATTACTTTAAGGTCTACCCAAAAGAAAGAAGGATTATACAGAGAATTTTTTTAAAAAATTAATAACATGTATCCCCAGAAGACACCTGAAAAATGAGGGAATAGGATAAATGTAATTGCCAGAGATCCTTTTACAGTTGCAAATACAATATAGACAATTTTCTAGAGCAGTAATACTTCCTATTAGAAAGCCCTTTTCCAATATGAACTTTCTACTTGTTTTAAATCACATATGCAACTTTAGGTCTAGATTTGTACCTTTAAACTGTCCAGAAAGATAAGAGTTTCTGTAGATTTTATTCTATTGATTGCTTAATTCAAGATTATAAATTACTTCATCTGTTTTAGTGGAAGAGAAAGTCTTAAATAGGTACATAAACATTCATATGTTAATATTCTTATTATGATTAGTACCTCTTATCTATACATGTACCTATTCCTTACATTTCTCCGTAGCTTCTTACCAAGGAAATTTTTTTCTCTCTCTCTTGATAAGCCAGTAACCTCCCTTTTGAAACTGTGTGATGTTTCTCTTTTTGTTTTGGTTACTAGGAGGCTCAGCTGGCTTTTGCGTTGAGTTGCCACACAGCCTTTCCTGTTCACTGTCACAGACCCAGCAGCACCTGGCACGTAGTGCTGCAAACGCTCAACAAATTGACGCTAAATCAGCAAATGTGTGACTTGAAATAGTTTTTCATTATAACTGATTTCCCATCCTCTTTATGTCTGGCTTTTTTTGTTGTTGTCTTTAAGCTATATAAGGTGTAATGATTTCATCTCTCTGATTCTGATTTGTGAACCACATCAAATCATTTCATCAAGGAATCAGGGTGTAGTAAACCTGAAAGGAATATGCCTCTGTTTTATACACTGTGACAACATATTTGGATGTTCTTGTGTGTGAAAGACAAAGAGAAAAATTAAACATTTTAAAGCCAGCAAAATGGACTAAGAATAAAGCATTTCTATAGGGACTTCTGATACATAAAATTATAGGAATTGGACTTCACAGAAAGGTAATGAAATGTTTCTCCCAAAATTCTATAAGATACCCTCATTGAACTGGTCATTTTCATTTATTTTATAGTTAACAAAACTAGAGGGAGAAACAGCAGGAATAGAAGGGTCTGTTTTGAATCTCTAAACAAGCTACCTGATGACTTTATCACTAAAACAGCTCTGGGTCCTTATTTTGAAACTACAGATGTGTAAACGTTTTCATATTTCCATTCTAAGTATAATGTATTCTATTTTGCTCTCAAGAATATTGTTCTTAGCAGGTGCAGTGCTCACACCCGTAATCCCAGCACTTTGGGAGGCCAAGGCGGGTGGATCATTTGAGGTCAGGAGTTTGAGACCAGCCTGGCCAACATTGTGAAACCCCATCTCTATTAAAAATACAAAAAATTAGCTAGTCATGGTGTCCGGTGCCTGTAATCCCAGCTATTCGAGAGGCTGAGATAGGAGAATCCCTTGAACTCAGGAGTGGGAGGTTGCAGTGAGCTGAGATCATACCATTGCACTCCAGCCTGAGCAACAAGAGTGAGACTCTGTCTCAAAAAAAAAAAAAAAAAAAAGAAGAAGAAGGAATATAGTTCTTTAAAAACTCTCAAGCCACCATGGTATCTTCCATCTCATGTTTTATAGATGTTCAAACTGTACCGTTTCAAACAGGTGCCATGCTGTGAAAAACATGAACACAGTTTGAAATTCACTCTTGTAAAATATTTTGACATTAGGGATTTTTAAAGGATCTGGGAAGTGTTGATATTAATTAACAATATCTCGTTGCTCCAGAAACTGGATATTTTGAGGCTGAAGTGTCATCTCAGATAGAACAATCCAAAGAGTTTGCACTTTGGGGTGGTTCTCACAAAAAATATGTAATCAGATTGTGGATACCCTAGACAAATCTTCTCTTGTATAAGTCTTATGCAAGATAAGAATGTTGCTGACATAGTCCTTGAACAGCCTTCAAAATTATACTTGCTTTTCAGGCTCTGTTCCCCTTTAGCAATGCAGCAGATTGAAGTAACTTCTGAAGCACTTTGAAAATATTGTGCTACTGAAAGCCTTAAAATCTCTTGACATTTTTCTCCCAGGATCCTCACCAGATCCTTTGACGTGGACAGCAGTGGCATTTTGTTTCTCTTGAGTTTCTTGGAAAGTTCATATAAACCACCATTCTCTCCCAAAACCCTTTACAGTTTTCTGTGCTACATTTTCATAGGACATTACTGAACACTACAAACCATCTGCCGTTTCACACTTAGCTAGCTGAGGTCAGTGATACTGATAGCTGGGTAAGTGTGAAGTGTATGAAATGATTAGCCTTCTCACAAGGGTGGGGTTGCACGGGTGCCTGTTTGCAAAGCTCTTGTGTGTTAATCCACAAAGACAAATTAATTATTAACGTTTAATACCGTATAACTTACAGGGAGAAAAAAGGATTGTTTATTCACAGTGCTACTGTGACACCTTTGTTCAACAGGGAGTATGTTACAAATGCCACAAGTAGTAACTTGAGGATACATCCTTTAACAGCTTATTAGTAGTCATTTCCCAGCCAAGTAAACATCTTAGCCCAGAGGTTTATTGAGTGAGGCACAATCATATTGTGGAAGCAGGAAGTAACCCCACATTGCTCAAACACTGTCTTAACATTGGGACAGAAACTGTTCTAATGACAAGGATCTTTATGTAAATTGTATAAGCCTTGAATGGTAGAAGCCTAGATAGTTATGAGTCAACATAATTCATCCCTTCCCTTAGAATGGCCTTAAATAGTCATTCATTTACATTGTCTTAGATCTTCAGGACTTCTTTCTCCTTTCTCCTTGCCTCTGGCAGGTCAGCCAGCATCATTCTAGAACGTGGTGTCCTATTCTAAAAAGATTTAATAACACTGAGGTGGTGTTTCTTGTATTAGCTAATATTTGATACCAACAGGCCTGACATCTTTTAACAAAGTTAGTGGCCTAAAGATATACTCTTCAAGAGGATAAAGCCATCCCAGGATGCCATAGGTAGGTGAATTGCAATTAAACCATTCCTCGTTGGTAATGCAGAGATGCAGGGTTGCATGATAACACCTCCCTGTGTTATATTAGTTATGCTTGGAGGAAAACTCAACGAGGGTTTCTGATCTTCTAGGAAATTTTTAAATACTAAGTTTGAATTCAGACTGTCTGAAATCTTTGAAAACTCCATTGTGGCTGTTCAGTGCTGATGACTATTTCTTAAAGTGGAAAACAATCTGTAAAATATTGTTGATTACTTGGCAAACTGAAAAATGACAAAGACATGGGTTCTTTGGAAAGGGATGCAAACTTTCATGGCTAATGCAGCCAGGCAGGTACCTAAGTGGGAAAATCAGGCCTGGTGCACAAACTGGGTGAATAACGATCTTGCTGAAAGGGGTGCTTGGTCATCCACTCCAGCAGAATATTTCTGTGTAAGAAGAATGTGGAGCCAATGGCATCTGGTCTTCCTGTTTTTCAAGGGAAGGTAGAAACGTGTACTTTATTTGAAATCTCTGATTTCTAAATGTTGGTTCAGATGATTCTGAAAACACTTTACTGGGTAAAACTCAAGTGTACAGGGCTGAAATTGATTCACAGGCCATCAGTTTACAATCTGTCTTTTATGGAGATCTATGTCAAAAGCATAGTCTTGGTGTATTTGCTATGTGGATGTTAAAGTCAAATGAAAATCCAATTGTTAGTGAATTAGAACATCGGATCCTAACATGTTCTAGAGCTGGAAGAATGTGTCATGGTATGGCATGTGTTCCACACCAAATTGCCGAGCATTAGGCTACCTGTATTTTCAGATTCCTTCTGCCTTGAGAATTGAATCTGTCGTAGTCACATCATGACTTTGGGCATAGTTCTATTTGCCTCCCCAGTGACCTGCAGTTAACATTTAGACAAGACAGAATTTCTAGTAAGAATCTATAGAAAAGAGCCTGTTTGTGACTGGTGAAGCCACCTGGCTTGGTATGTGTATGCACAGTAGAATAAGTGGAATTCATTAGAAGCTGGCTGCTATCATGTTTAGGGAATTCAAGATTGATATCAACAAGGAGAATGAATGAAAGAAATATTTAAAGACCTAAACTCCACTAAGATCAGTAGACCCAGACTGGGAAAAAAAAAACAAAAACAAACAGGCCTGATGTAGCTTTTTAGAGTCAATATTTGAGTTGAATAGAGTGTAAGTTTCAGAGGCAAAATTTCAAACAATGTCAGTTGTACAAAGGCTACAACTTCCAACATCACATCAGATCTCCATCAGTAACAACATCTTGGAAGAGGGCAGAGTTGTTTGCAGAAAAACAGTGGTTGGGGTCCCTGGAATGAGTGAGAGCAACTCCTGGAGGTAAGGTATAGGTGAATGAAGAGTTCAAGCAGGTGCTGGGGGGAGGGATACTGGGGGCTCCATTTACAGTGTTGAGATTCCTGGAGGGGCTAAGAATATCAAAGGTTTGTTCAAATATCCTTCAGCCTTTTCATCAGCTCGACATTTGCATCCCTTGGTCCTACCAGCTTTATTTCAGCAGTGAGTGTGCTCAGATGACTGAGCCAGCTCACGTTACTGATCTCTATCTGTTTGTCATTCTAGCTCTCTTACCTCCCACATAAGTTGTACCTTTTTGGTGCAGATAAGCTGCCAGAGCTGGCTTGGCTTGATCTCTGTGCTGCAGATGTCTCTAATTAACTTGATTGAGACAGGTCCATGGGATCCTGTTGCACAGTCTGACAAGTCCCACTGTCCTGGGAGGCACTATCACATCACCTGATGCGTGCCTTTTGCTAACGTCCTTTGGGCAAAGTTTATTAATGACTAAAGACTTCAAGTGCCCATGGTTTTAATATGAAAGCTGTGGAGTGATGGTTGCTAATTTGCAGCCAGGAATATAAGAATTATCTCAAGTTCTCATTTAAATTCTGAGTAGAAATCTCCAGAGACCTTTACTAACAACTTCTAGTGTTTTTAACATCCAAAGTGATACAATTTTTATCATCACTAATACTATTAACATTATTATTTGCAGTAGCTGAGAGAAACATGGTCTTGACTCACTGCAAGTATAGACACATACGATAAAAAATATTTGATGACTCCATCGTAACCTAGTGACAAAACGTGTAATATAAGAAGTGTTTGGAAGTACTGGTTTGACTAGTTGTGAGATCTGCCAGATGTCTAATTACTGTAGGTTAAATTAGCCCCCAAGCATTGTAAAGAATGGATTTGTTTTCGTTTCCTTTAATATCCACATTTACGCTTGTTTTTCTGGAATAATAAATTATTCAATCAAACTTTATATTTGGTGTGTATGGTTTTGTGCATGTGTTTTCTATGAATATCTATAGCTTTTCAGAACTTTTGTATATCACTGCAGACTTAAGGCCATTTATTTGCACTCTTTGAAGCAATATAGCAGTTGTTTCTAAAACATATGGACATGGATATAACTTATTAAATATTAAAAGAAACAATAGATAAATCTTTGACTACATATAAGAACTACTACATATGTAATATAACTGCCTTTATTATCCCTATAGCTGTAACACCTAGCTATGAAGGAGAATACTATATTCTTTGATGTTTAAATTCTTTTTTCATTAGTTACCATTTACATGTGGGTGGATCACCGAATACATCTTTTCGGCTGTTGTAAATAATCACAATCGCAACATGGCCTTGCCCTACCCATAATTTGCAAGTGGATTCACCTATTAGTAGAAGTAGTTCATTATCAGTTATCCAGGCTACATTATCTAGTTGGAAGATTAATATTTCTCTCATCAACTGACTAGCATGAATTCGTAGATCATGTGCCTGAAAATGAAAGATAAAGAGAAGATGGTGACACGATCCTTATCAATGTCAATGAATATAAAATGTTATTAGGACCATATCCCAGATTTAGAAAAGATAGTCTCTATAGCTGCACACTTCAAGTGTAATAATATCCTCAGTCCTGTGCGATATCAGAAAGGGAAGCGATCTTGGTAGGCTATGAAGGTAATGAAAGCTTATCAGAACTTAACCACTGAAAAAAGCCCAGGGGAGGAATGAGAGAATTAGAGGCAAAGGGGGAATCAACAGAGGCCTGAAGGTAGGAGTTTGCACAGCAGGTGAGAAGACCAGGTTACAGAATAGTCCTTGGAATTGAGGCTGGATAGGTTTCTTGGTACCAAAATATGGAGGGTATGAAGGACCAAGCACAAATTAGAACTGATTTTGCAGAATTGGGATCATTGGGGTTCCTAACTGGGAAAAGCCTGATGAATTGGGAGGGGATAAAGGAGACCAGCTAGAAGGTAAATATACTAATCCACATGGGTGACAATAGTCCTGCATGAGCCTGTGGTATTAGAATGGGTTCTGAGAGATCTGAGAAGGATATCAAGAAAGAAATCATCATAACTTGTTAGTAGATGAGTTTCTCTTGAAGAAAAGAAATTTAAAAAGACATCTTTCTCTTGATTTCATGTATTTTGTTTTTAATTTGTTTTTTTTTAGAGAGATAAGGTCTTGCTATATTGCCTAGGCTGGTCTCGAACTCCTGGGCTCAAGTGATTCTCCCGCCTCTGCCTTGTCCTGATTTCATTTCATCATTCTGTGGACATGTCCACCAGAGAGTACGGAATAGAGAAGTGAAATTTTAAAAAGTTTAGTTTATCCGTTATCAGCAATGTGAATCTTTAAAATATTAAAGGGGAGAAGAATTTATGGATTGTTGAAGGGCTGCTGAAATTAAGAGTTGATAGAGAATTTAGAGGCACATTTTTAAACTTCCATCTATGCATCATTAGGATAAACTTTGCAATTGACTGATTCTGTCAGCTTCTCTGTTTAGTCCTCCAATTTCAATCAAATAAGACTGACACAGGCATAAATGGTTTATCCACTATTATACCATTCTCTCTGGTCAAGTCTCAATGCTGACATATATGATAATTGGAGATTAGTCATTTCCTTGGATATACTTCATTATCCTCAGAAGCCGTACAATGATGATTGGGTGTCATTTGCTTTGGGTCCAGCTTGGAGGCTTAAAATAGCATCTCTGGCTATTCAGATAAACCCTATCAGGATCTGAGTGCTGTATGGCAGCCCGAGAAGCAGTAAGTTAGTGTTCCCAGGGCCCCCACTGCAGCTGTTTTTCAGGAGTAAAAGCAGACGGCGAGAGAGTGCCAGGTTTGGCACTTACAGGGTTATCAGTACAGCAAAGGAGCGGCTCTCCAGCTGTAGGTGTGCATGTGAGTTTCAGAGCCCCTCCTAATGAATTTTAGACTGAGAATCTCATTCTCCTGGAACTATCACTTGAGAATCAGAGTAATTATTTCCTATTGCCCTTTGTGGAATACAGTTATAATTGCATTACTGTTAACGGTGTTCGCATTAACACTTAATTGTTAATGTCCTCCTAATTTGGAGGAAATCATCACCTCTTCATATTTCATTGCTAAAAGAGTTGTTAAAGAGAATAATTTAAGCTTCCAAATCGAGAAACAAGAAATGATATTAGAATTCAGATGCAGAATTCTTTCTGATATTTGTGTGTGCATGTTTGTTTTCTTTAAGGTACTGTAAGTCTACTTCCTTTTGAGGTTAAGCCACAATGCACAGTCGTTCACTGGAAAGTAACAGGGATTCCTGTGGTGTGGAAACAGCTCTTGGGTGCATGGTAAAAAAAAAAAAAAAAAATGGGGAGGGAGCAGTAACTTTCTCTCATAGCTGACATCCTGTTTGAGTGTTGAAAGACACATTAACAAGAAAAGAAAGACACCACTGTGGCAAGGTCAGCCAGAAGGTGGTGGGCTACAGGCCTTGACTTTCAGATGATTGTTAACTTCTTCCTTTACAATATACTGCACTGCCTGTTGTTAACAACCAAGCCATTCCTTGGCTTAGATCCACAGCAGGAAACTGAAATATTTTGAGAAGTCTTTATTCAGTCTTCTAAAAAAAAAAAAAAAAAAAAAAGAAAGAAAGAAGGAAAGAGGAAATACCAAAATTATATCAATCTTTAAATCTGTTAAGGGGAATATTGTTTAGGGCATTTGAGGATCTATTTTCTTTCAAATGTAGGATAAGCAAGTCTGTACCCCTGGTTTGGAACTTTCTTAGGGGCCGGAAAGTGTAATTGCTGTTGAGGGGCTCAGGGAACAGCTTCATGGATGCCTAGCCTAGGCAGTCACATGGGACCCAGTGTTCAAAAGGGCCTGGTATTTGGTTTAATGTTGTGCTGCTACTGTCTTGAAATTCTTAATAATGTTTAAACAAAGGGCCCCCCTGCATTTTTATTTTGCACTGGATCTTGCAAATTCTGCTTGGCACTTAGTTGGTCCTGCTAAGCATTCACTGGTAGTTGTAGCAGAATGTGGTTTAAATTTCACCAGGTGTGCTAGAATCAATATTCTCCTCCATCACCCATAAGTAATTAAATTCTGTGCCCCTATCAACACATAAACTGGTTTGACAACAACATTTCAGACTTGTTCTTTTTAAAACATGTCATTTAGCGAAGCAGCTGTATTTTCTTAATGCTTACATGATGCCAGATAACCTGTATGGCCTATTTTTTTTTTTCCTTTTCAATTGTTTCTATCACATGTAGCTGATAGGTCTCTTTAAGAAAATACAAAGAATTAATTAATGATTTTAGTTTCATGAGTTTTAATGTATGCTTTCAACCAAAAGAACTGTGAAAGCTCGTAGAGTGCCAAAAATGGTGAGGTTTTGACACTTGCACACCCAGGAGCACATTCCTTAATTTCTAAGGGTGTGATTCTTTTGACCTGGGAGATTTCAAAAGCACCTCCAGGCTAGGAGTGCCTCCTTCTTAGGAAGGTCACCTGGCACCATTCAGTTCAGAATGGACCTTTCAGAGATTCCTGCTAGCAGAGCTTGATTTCTTATCAAGTTATGTCCTGACAAGTGAGGAACTGCACCATTCATTTTATTTTGCTCTGTGACTCATTAGCTTTATTTCTCATAAACACCCTTCCCTTCCAAGCACAATCTAAAAAGTTCTGTCATTAAAAGCAATTTTGTTTTTCCTGCCTAAGGGTGACTATTTTCAAGAAAATATGTGCATTTTGACAATGTGAGTCTTGCCTATTTAGAGCTATAAGTATAATTTCTTTTTTATTGGGTGATAAACTTTCCTTCTGACAAAACGAAGGACAGTCCAATTTCTTCCCATTTTGAAAACTGTGATTTTGCATTTCTTTACTCATGTTTTAAAGCACATGTTGCATAACTCTGCTTTTAAAAAGAATGGTATACAGCTTTATATGTTACCAGTTCTACAAAGATGTCAGTGGTATTGCGCATTAAACAAAGCGTGATCATGAAAACAGAACAAATGCTGTGTTATATTTGAAAGTTTGGCTTTAAATGCTTCATCCCTATAGCTATAATAGATTATGAATTTCCCATGAAAAACCCTAAGCCTGATTTTGATGTCCACATGTATGTAGCCTATGTTTGTTACCTTTTTCTGATTACTTTTGATTTGCTGTGCAAAGGAAAGGACCTTGGACAGTGGGTCATTGGTCCCTTTCCTGCTTCTGCCTGGGAAAGACAGCCTGGTAACATTTCCATGCCCTGCCTCTGAGTCTGCTGCCATTAGCACTCAGAGCTGGCTTTTCCTGCTGACTCTCACTCTTACATTTTACTTCTAGGTCAATAAAGCCCAAAGGTAAAGCTGCCTGATGAACAGGCTCTGAGACCGGATTTCTCAAACTTCGGTTACCCGTGTGCCACCTTCACAGTTTTTGCCATGTGCACATGTCACCTATGCCAGAATTTACTTAATATTTTTCTTTCAAATCGACACTAATATTTTTTACCTATTTTTTTCATGGAAAATTTATAGCCTTTTTCTAAGTGTCCCTTTGCTATGAATATACATATTATTGTCATAAGTAAGCCAGCAAGGCTGAGATCCTGAAGCCTGCTCTCTCTCTCTATTGAAAAGAAAGATTAGCTAGTGCTAGAGAGGCGTTGAAGACCTATTAGCGCTATACTGAGACTTTTTTTTTTCTTGACTGCTTCAGAGGATTCATAAAGATGTACTTTTCTCATTACATCATTCATTGTGTGTTAATGCCATATCCACATATCACCTGTAGTTCTCATCACGCTGCTAAAGGTCTAGGCATTCACTTTGAAAGTACTGCCCTGAGTGGTGAGATTTGATAGATGCTGGGAGGGCCCCTCCACTTGTCATGTTGTCTAAAATTCCACCATTACAATCATTCCTTTAGATTTATATTTCGATTTTGTTCAGTAATTACCTATTTAAATGTAAATTACTCTGTAACCTCTTAGTAATCTTCTAAAGATTGGTTTTCCTTATTATTGAGACTAAGACTCCATCAAGGAAGAGAGGCTTGAAATCTGGACTGTGGAAGAATGAAATACTTTAGCCAAACCTAACACTCTTCCCAGTTAACTTAGGCTTGTTGTTTGTTCTTCGGTATTTCTTTTAGACCAGTATAGCATCTTCCATTTGCCCCAGCTCCAGCTGCCACACTTTCCACACATTGGAGTCAAATGCCAGTGCTTCTGGAACTCTTTCCTGATGGCCCACCCCAAACGCTGAAGCCTTCATGCATCTCACCTACCAGACTCACCACACTAACTTACAGACTGGGGTTTGTGAGCTCGCCTTACCTCCTCTTGTAGACACTGAGTGAGTTGTGTGCAAACAGGAGTTCTGACTATTAGCTGTGACAGAAAGTGGGAAAGGCAGGTATCTCAAAGCAAGTTTCTCTAAGCCGATCTTGCAAGAACATTCCTCATGCAACACAGCTGGGAAGGGTAGCATTCCATCCACCCAGATTTGGCCCCGTGACATCAGCCTTGTTTTCCTGTGTATGAATCATTAAAACAGGCGGACACGGAGGCTTGCTGCGGTGTGGGAGTGAAGAAGGGAATCTGGGAAAGAGAAACCCTTTCCAGCACTTCAGCTCCGGTGCCCAGCTCTGCTTGAGCTATCTTTCTCCAAGCCTAGATGACTGGACAGGGAGGATGAAGTATTATCTTTGCAAAGCATAGCAGTGACTCAGCATTTAATACTTGCAGTTTTGACACAGATTATGGCTTAACACAACTTATGAGCTGTCTATTGTCTCTAAATCCACAGTGGTACGTTGGTATCATGACAGAAGCTTTGGCAGGGCAGGGGCAGACTATTTTAGCAAAGGGCTGCGTCTCTAAATAACTCAAGCACCATCTTTGGAATCATGGTGTAATGAAAAGTGCTTTGGAGTCACAAGCACCTGGGGTTGGGTCCTAGCTCTGTGCTTAGGAGCAAGGTGACTTGATGTGAGTTAGTCTGCCTCTTCCTGCCCCTGGCTTTCTCCTGTGGGTGAGAGCTGATAATGAGATAGCAGTTTGATTCCACAGTGTGGGTGGGTGTAGTAGGCAAGGCGGGTGGATACAGAGCACACCGTACATGTCTGACACCTGTAGTCTTGAAACCTGAGTTCGTTCCCTTTTTCTTTGTTTTTCAGTGAGGATCTCAGGCTCTATCCTGCTTGGATTGTGTGTGCATTTTTGTGAGGAGGCTTTTTTTCCCCCACGAAATACTAAGACACCATGGCAGTCCATTGAAAATGAGGGAACATCTCTGCAAGCAATCTGGTCTAGACAGAGACTGAAAAGACTGTCACCGTGATTGTATCCCTAGATTTCTTACGCTGCTGTGATGGATTTGCATGAGAATAAAACCTCTGGTAGTTATTTAACTACCTATTTATTTGATTTTCAATTATGTTGGACTTAAGTTCTCAGAAGCTAACCGCCATCACTTCACAATCGCCATGTCGGCTTTGGTGTCATAGTGGCTCACGCTTTATGAGGCAAAGCCACATTTAGGTGGTGTCTGGAGTAAAGCGGTGAAATCTTGGTGTTCTGCCTTAGTATGAGCTGTCCAGGACTCATTTTTAGGACTCACCTGTCCATATTCATTCTTCTAATGTTCTATATAAGTTGTGACAGAACAAGATCTAGGAAACAGGGAGAAATGACATTGGGTTGTCATGTTAGGTAACCATCAACCATTATCTTTAAAGGCATAAAATGTTGATGTTCACTGTCCCCGGTATGCAAGAAAAGATGGCCTTCGCGGGGCCTTGGAAAGAAGTGAAGGTGAAATCTGGTGTAATGTAAGTCGTAATTTGGGTCACACTTGAAAATAAAAAGCTTTGCTGTCGCTGTTGGTAACCATTGGCCTAAGGAAAAGCAGTGGTTCAGAAACTTCCCTTGAATTGTTTTTCTTTAAAAAAAAAAAAAAAAAAAAAT
>PVKP010005361.1:0-66729 GCA_004027715.1 Plecturocebus donacophilus
GAGGTTTTCAAAATTACACAGCTGATAAGTGCAAGAACCTTGGTTTAAAAAAAATAATAAGAAGAATATTCTAGCCAGCATGATGAGCCAAGATAGGAAACTGGTGATTAGTTCAGTTTGGCTGGAGCATGGAGATCCTGAACAGGGTAGTGGGAATAAAGCTGTTGAATTAGCCTGAGGCTTGATTATGGATAGGATGCATTCTCCTCTCAAGAATTACATGTTTAGTCTATAACATGACGGGATCATGGAAAACACCACAAGTTATGCCTGGGAGAATAAGAAAATTGGGGTGGAGGGCTTATCATTTATAAAAATAGAGAGTCAAGGGAGTGAGTGCAACTCAATACTGCTTTAGAAGACATCTTATCCAACATAGACACGCTATTTAGTCACATTCTAAAAGTGGTCATAGCCGAGAATTATATAAGGTAATATATGTGCATTAAATGTGTGTCTCAATACGTATAAAAGTAAATATATGCATTATATTTTGGTGTAGGGGCAATCAGCGGTCAGAATTCATTGCCATTCTTACATGAACCACCTCATACTATGTTGCCTATGATTTCCACTTTCTTCATAGAGGTTAATAACCTCATGAAACAAACTGAGTACAGAAGCTTTGGAGACTTTCACAATTCTCCCCAAAACTAGACAGAGTTTTACAGCATGATTTAACAACTTGCTTTTACTGATTTGAAAACACTAAACTGATTTTTCATAAAAACAACAGTGATCTTCTCATATTTCTATTTTGTCAACTACTTAGTATGTTATTAAGTTAAACAATTATAATGGCTGGACATGGTGGCTTACACCTGAAATTCCAGCACTTTGGGAAGCTCAGATGGGTGGAGCACTTGAGCCCAAGAGTTTGAGACCAGCCTGAAACTGGTCTCAAGTTTCAGGGGAAAACTTGAGACTAGTTTCAAGTTTTTTTTTTCTCCTAATCATGGGAAACTCATCTCTACAAAAACAATAATAATAATAATACAAAAATTGACTGGGCATGGTGAGCTGGGAGGCTGAGGTGGGAGGATCGCTTGAGCCCAATAGATGGAGGTTTCAGTGAGCTGAGATTGTGCCACTGCACTCTAGCCTGGGTGACAGAGTGAGACTTTATCTCAAAATAATAATAATCATTATAACCAATACAACTGGCATAAACAGGTTTGAGAATCAACACAAATGTCCCTGGTAAGTAAATGAATCTATTGGTAGGTGCATAATTATTTGGGCATCTAATAAGCCATGAAAGAGATAAGTAGTTCATTTGTGAACTTCACCCAATGTGATATGCCTTACAGAAAAAAAAAATTAATGAAATAGAACTCAGGTAAGAGAGCATCTACTATATTAGATAACGAGATGTCACTACTCATTTAAAAATATTTAATTTTATCTCGTTTTTTCTTTGTTATGGTATAATTGACAGATACAAATTATATTTCTGGTATAAAATGTGATGTTTTGAAATATGTATGTGACTGGGTGCGGTGGCTCAAGCCTGTAATCCCAGTACTTTGGGAGGCCGAGATGGGTGGATCACCTGAGGTTGGGAGTTCAAGACCAACCTGACCAACGTGGAGAAACTCCATTTCTAATAAAAATACAAAATTAGCCAGGCGTGGTGGCACATGCCTCTAATCCCAGCTACTCGGGAGGCTGAGGCAAGAGAATCACTTGAACCCGGGAGACGGAGGTTGCAGTGAGCAGAGATCATATCATTGCCCTCCAGTTTTGGGCAACAAGAGCGAAACTCTGACTCAGAAACAAAGAAAAAGAAATATGTATGCATTGGGAAACATTTAAGTAAAGCTAATTAACATATCTATCACCTCACATACACATCATTTTTTGTGATTAGAACATTTAAAATCTACTCTTTTAGCAATTTTCAAAAATACATTAACTACAGTCTCTGTGCTGTACAATAGATTTCCACAACTTAGTCCACTTTTCTAACTGACACGTTGTACTCTTTGACCAATACCTCCCCATTTCTGGTCCCAGGCCCAGGCAAACACCGTTTTGCTTTCTGCTTCTATGAATTAAACTTTTAGATTCCACATATGAGTAACATCAGGCTGCATTTGTCCTTCTGCACCTGACTCATTTTACCTAGCATATGTCCTCCAAGACAATAATCTATTTTTATATATAAAATTTTTAATAGCTGCATATCCTATTAAGTTATTAATATGAACAGTTATGCAACATTACAGTCGCTTTTCAAAGCCTATAATATAGTCCACTATCCAGCCCAGGAGAAAGATAACAAACGTTATCATTCTTATAGTAAGTGTAGCATTAAGTACTCACAATAAATAGTCCCTTATTTGGACATCAAAGGCAACAGTCAGTCAAGATTCTACAGCTCTATTAGGATTTTAACTTTCTTGAATTATAGCTGTTTTAGAGTCAAAAGTCCATCTTAGATTACCCACAGAGATGTGTAGCATCTCATGTTAAAGAGGAAGCAGTCCTTCTATATCAAAGCCCATCTTGCCTTTTAGGGTAGTAGTGGTCAAATTCCGGTATGGGTAGAAGGCAGGTAGGTCACAGGGAGGTTTTGATTAATTTACAAAGATTGTGTTTCAAAGCTCTAAAAACCCATTTGATGGTAGCAGTGGCAGTGAAGAGTGCACTGTATTTCGCCAAGGGGGTCTTCGCTCTCTCTCTCTTTTTTAAATCGGTTATGTAGCCAGATAAGAAGATCTTCCCAGGGTTGCAAGTTCAGCAACTGGATATGGATTGCTTGCAGTTTGTGCCGGAGGTGGGGTTGCTGACTGCACTGGGGAAAGTTCCCCTATAGTAGGGCTAGCGTGGATAAATTTAACTTTCCCATCAACTTCATCTATCGCACGCAGCAGTGTCTCTTGATTGGTCATTACTGCGCGTTTGAGTTCCTCCAACCCGTCTAATCGGGAGTCGATTGCTTTTTGACCCTCCCATATGGTCCCGACGGATACAGTCAATGCATTGATTGCAGGTTCGAGTTTCGCAGTGGACTCCTCAGCTGGGTCGGGTACTGTAATCGCGTTAATCAGCTGATAGTGTGTCTTTCCCAGTTGGTTCTTGTGACTGGATTCCGAGCATTAATTCCGCCAGCCTCTCCACACCTCCCGGGGTCCCCACCCGGGACGGGCTCCAACCCAGTGTCTCTTTCCATTGGTGTGATCCTTCTACCTTCTGGCTTTTGGTCGTGGGTACCATAAAAATACAAAGAAGAATTGCTACACAATTGTTAAACATTATTATTTGAAAAAACTTCTTTTGCTTTGTAACAAACATAAGTGAACAGGGCCTTGGTTTTGAGTCATTTACTTGAGATCATTTATCAAAAGGGATATACTGAGGACCAATTTTTGAGCCTAGCAATATAACAATGTCATCTTATTTTACATGAGCTAGTTCTTATACTATCGTCAATTCTGAATCTTGTTTAGTTTGGTATTAGGTAATACGGTATACACAATTTATATTGTGCATGTACGAAATTTGTCAATTTTTCTATAGCTTTTTCTGATTTCTTCACTAGGATTTCACAGTATCTTTTGGAAAATAGTCAGAAGCTGGTCAGAATTTCACATTCTTAAGTTGACTTTATTTCTTTATTTTCTTTTTGAGAAAGAGTCTCACTCTGTCACCCAGGCTGGAGTGCATGGTGCCATCTTGGCTCACTGCAACCTCCGCTTCCCAGGTTCAAGCAATTCTCCTGCCTCAGCCTCCCAAGTAGCCGGGATTACAGGCATGAGCCACTATGCACACCCAATTGTCTGTATTTTTAGTAGAGGTGGGATTTCACCATGTTGGCCAGGCTGGTCTCAAACTCCTGACCTCAGGTGATCCACCCACCGAGGCCTCCCAAAGTGTTAGGATTACAGGCGTGAGCCACCATGCCTGGCTGACTTTTAACACAGTGATATTAATTCATTTGATGTCTCCTTCTGTGTCTTCTAAATCAATATCAAAATCTAAATGATCATTACTTTCTTCATTTCTTCTGCAGCTTCTTCTATGGTTGGAAGTTAGATTATTTTCAATATGTTCTGTTTTTTCTGATTTATTATTGAACGGAATAACAACGTCTTCTTTCTTTCCACATTTTGCATGAACTTCGAGTTCATAGGCACATGGTCTACATATTATGTGATAAGAATCCTTCACTGTCTTTTGTAAGCATTTAACGCATTTGTTAGGTTTTGATAATGGTTTATACTTGCTGTATTTTACACGCCACTCAATAACTTCTTTACAGTGCTGACATACTCTGTCATGAAGTTTTGCATTAGTTTTCTTGGTCTGCACACTCTTATTGAACTTGTCATTTTTGAAGCTAAACGTATTCTGGTGCTTCTGGGGCCCGGAATGAACCACGTTGCCTTTCTGGGAGCTCATCACTGAAACCAAAACCACCTCTCGCAGGGAGCAGGCAAAAGGATGAAGGGAAAAGCCAACGAATTACTTCCAGGAATCAATAATCTTTTTTATTCTATGTTTCCCCATCATTTTCCTTACATTTTCCAAACATTTTTCTCATACAGTTTCAAGCATCTGTACCAAATTATATTATTCTATTCACTGAAACTAACTTCATGTATTACCTTCACACCAACCCCAAGACATATATGTTCCAACCTCATCCTATCATACCTCGATATATTATTTATATGCTCTAGATTCCTAGAAGAGTTCTGTGAAAAGGATGTTAGAGGTAATTAAGTTAAACACCTCCATCCTCTAGATTAATGCTGTCCAACAGAAATAGAACACAATTCACATATGTAAATTTAGATTTTTTAGTTGCCATATTAAAAAGTTCAAAAGAAACAGATAAAGTTATTTTTCTAAATATAATTATGGAATTCATTATATCCAACATATTATTTCAACATACAAGCAATGTAAAAACAATTATCAATACATTATTTTACATTTTTTTGTAATAAGTCTTCAAAATTCAGTGTGCTTCTTACATATGCAACACATTTCAGTTCAGATATGACATATTTCAGGTGCTCAAAGGCCACGTGTGACCAGTGTCTACCATGTTGGACAGCACAGCTCCAGGTGATTTTAGATAATGAATCTTTACTTCAGAAAGATTAAATGACTTGCCCTGGGCTATCTAACCATGATTAGTCACAGCTTGGTGCAGAGCCACCAACATCATCGGTAAGGAAAAGCACTAATGTAACATTGCCAAACCTAACAAAATTTTACAGACCTAAGGACTTACCTAATACTGTATTTTTCTAATTTGAAAATATAAATATATTGTAAAGAAGGTAAAAAGTAAAAGTTACTTTTGAGAACAATCACAAATATAGCAATTGTATAAGTAATATCACACTGGAAAATCTAAATATTCTAAATACTGTTTTGAAGTTCTTTCTCTTTTGTAGTCTTTAATATTTGTTTCTGTGTTCTTAAAGCTTTCTTCTTTATTATGTATCATTCTCTTTCTCTCTGCATTTAAAATATTGCATAATTTTTAATCCTACTGTCAAAAGAGTACCAGCTGTCCAATATATCTATTTATTATGACAGGGGAAGAGAGAAGTTTAGCCAAGATCTGGAATCACTGTATATTTAAATACTTCTAATGATCCAAAAGTGCATTCGCCAGAGTCTTCCAGCTGTCAGGAAGGTGGACGCCAGATCTATGAATTCAGCTATATCAGAACAACTCTTTCGTACAACAAATTACTTTTTCAATAACATAAAATACATTTCTTCAGGACACCCTCTGAAATGTCACTGAGACTGAAATTTCCTCCAAGCATTTTGTATTTTGAACATATTATGTACCTTGTATTTAATTTTTCATGAAAACCTAATCAAAGTCTAGATATAATAAATAGAATGTTCTACCTCAAATGCAAGTTCCTCAGTCCTCACATACATAGTCACTCTAGTCACTTGTGCACATAAATGAAGTTTTGATTTTAAAATTACAAAAAAAAAAAAAGACTTAAAATGAGGAGAATGGGGAACCATGTGGTTCCTAGGAGAAAACTCAGGGTCACAAAGCACAGCATAGAAATAAAAAGGAAATTGAAAAAGTGAATTAGAGAAGGTGAGGGGTTAATTGAGTTATTTCCAGCTAATATCACAGAAATTGGATTGCACCCAATTGTTACCAATCCAGGCAATACCAAATGCTTATGTTAATTGGCACCTCCTTGCAGTCAGGGGAATCACATGGCATACGTGAAAGAGTTATTGGCCATATTTGTAGCATGAGACAAAGTTCTGCTTTCAAAATGCACACAACAATCAACAAGCAAACCACTCCCAGAACGATGTGAGGGGAAGCATGCAGAAACAAATTCTCTCACAGCCAACTACTCACCACAATTTGTCATATTTGGCTTCACATTTCTCAGTCTGTTCTGAAACACATTTGACCTGGCTTTGATTGTGCATTTAAAGGCGATCTGTTCTGAGTAGGGCTCCCCAGCTGGGCAGAGATTTCCTGGCCTCAGGCCATGCAAAACAGGCAACATCTCTGCATCTCTGCTTACAGACCCTCAGCAATTGTCTCACAATTTAAATGAGGACAGAGGAATCATTGGGGGATATTTTTTCTATATGTCTAGTGGCTTCTAGGATTTGAGGAGTTGTTAATTAGAATACTTTTAAAGGAAATTCGAACTGCACTTAGCTAGAAAAACAAGCTTGGCACTCAAGACTCTGAAATTTACCCCAAATATCCACAGTCTTATTTCTTCATAAATATTAAAATGAATCACCTCTGGTGAAATTGGTTTATCCAGTATCACATCTACACACAACATAATTCTAACCCTTGCACGCTTGTTAATGCATGAAATGCCCTTCTGCCACCAGCTCTGGCTCTATAAATTCTTCAAAGGTTGTTTCCTCCACGAAGCCTCCCTGGGTTTCCTTAACCACTTCTATCCTGCTTGCATTCTTAAAGCACTGAGAGGTGGGGGAATGCATAACTGTGCTTTATAAATGACAACTTTGTATCATTGTTCAAATGTATTTATTGAACACCTACCATGAGCCAGGCCCTGTGTCAGGTCCTGGGGATGCAATGGTGAGCAAAAACAGAGCAGGACTCCACCCTCATGCAGCTTACAGACTAACGAGGGAGATACACAGCAGTCAAACCAAATCATAGCTCTCTCTCCCTTCTCAAGTCTTAGCTATTCCTCTTATTTTGAAATTAATATAGACTAATATTTTATTTTTTGTATATTTCTCTACTACTGCCTAACTAGATTTAAAACTTTTGTGTTAAAAAAAAGAAACAGAAAACAAAATCCCATTGGCCATGGCTGCATTCCAAGAACTGTGATGTACCATTTAGCACATGTGATACAGCACATGTTCCTAACACATTATTCCTAATCCTCATTGCAGTTCTGTAATTCTGATATTATTGGCATCCTTTGCACATTAGGGATTCAAGTCCTAAAAGAATCATTGGCTTGCACCATGGACAGATAATACAAGGCAACTTTAAATTTGGTTTATAGTCTTTAAAAGTAACTATAACGTAATCAGAAGAAATTCTTTTTTCCTTTTCCTGTCCCCCAGTATTCTTAGAAGTTTAAGTTTCTCTTTATTTCCCCATGTTTTCCATTTTTAAAAATGTATCTTTTTTTAAAAAAATGTAAGAGCTGGGCATCTCACTCTGTCACCCAGGCTGGAGGGCAGTGGTGTGATCATAGTTCACTGCAGCCTCAGACACTTGAGCTCAACTAGTCCTCTTGCCTCAGCCTCCCAAATAGCTAGTACTACAGGTATGTGCCATCATACCAGGCTAATATTTTTATTTTCTTATTTTTTATAAGTGGGATCTTGGTCTTGCTATTGCCAAGGTTGGTCTCAAACCCGTGGGCTCAAGTTATCTCATCTCAGCTTCCCAAAGCACTGGAATTACAGACATGAGACAGACATCACACTCGGCCTCTAAATTCTCCATTGTTTAACATACAAATACAAACTTTTGTTCCTTCTTAGTGTGCTTCTCCAAAATGACCTGGCAAAGTCCACTGATTGCATGCAGTAACTCAAGAACATATAGTATACTTTGAGAGAGCCCTTTGATCTAGAGGCGTGTGTTTAGTGAAGATGGCTGTGACATGCCCTTCAAAACACACACAGCGTGTCCTCTAGTAATGCAAGGTTGTATAAAGTAATCCTATTCTTTCATCTCTAAATTAGAGTTTAAGGGACTACTTAGGAATTAGCAGAAGAGAGTGTACTAGCACTAAGATAACTTTCTATTAATGAATTCCCAAATCCTATCTTAAAGCACAGTATCTCTCTTTCCTTTTATGCTGTAGTTTGATCTGGTATTAATCACCTATAATGCTAAAAAAGAGAATCCTGAAGACCCTGTTGTGCTTCAGAAGAAAAAAAAATACAAGTCAATTCTCTTTACAATATGAAGTAGAGATACCTGGTTTTATTTGCTTGGGCTTTTCTTATTGCTGTTATTTGCTTATTGGGGTTTTAAGGTCTGAAAAGTCATCATCAATAACTACCTGGTCATAGTAATCAGTCCTGTGCTAGGGCAGTACAGCAAGATGGAGCTGTATTAGTCTGTTTTCATGCTGTTGACGAAGACATACCCAAGACTGGGCAATTTACATGAGAAAGAGGTTTACTGGAGTTCCACATGGCTGAGGAGGCCTTATAATCACGGCAAAAGGCAAGGAGAAGGAAGGCTCATTTTACGTGGATGGCAGCAGGCAAAGAGAGAGCTTGTGCAGAGAAACTCCTGTTTTAAAAACCATTGGATCTCATGAGACCCATTCACTATCATAAGTACAGCATGGGAATGACTTGCCCACATAGTTGAATCATCTCCCACCAGGTCCTTCCCACAGCATGTGAGTTATGAGAGCTACAAGTTGAGATTTGGGTAGGGACACAGAGCTAAACCATATCAGGAACATCATCAGATTTAAGTCAACGTAGGAAGTGTGAACAGTTTGAAATCCAGAAAGCAGAGATTAAAAACAGAGTATCTAGTCTACAGCCATACCACTCTGAACACGCCTGATCTTATCTGATATCAGAAGCTAAGCAGGGTTGGGCCTGGTTAGTACTTGGATGGGAGACTACCTGGGAATATCGGGTGCTGTAGGCTTTTAATAAAATGAAATAATTTTTGAAAAATGGAGTATCTGGTATTCTACTCTCTCTTTTTTCCTCTAAATGAGAAAACAACAATTTAAATGCGAGAGAAATGACAGCAAAGGTAGAGCACTGAAGAACAGACAATAGAAGACGAAGAGAGAAGGTTTACCAAAGTGAAGCAAATGAAAAGGCCTCGTTTCTTCATCTGTAAAATTGGGGTGATACTAACCTTGAGATCACCACATTGCAAAACTTCACAAGACACCCACCACTCACATCATAATCAGTCATACACTGTGGCCCCAATCTATCTTACAGGAGTTCTGCAAATACCCAACACGGAAGTATATTAAGCACATAGGAAAGTGTCTGGCATGTAGTGAATGCTCAACTCTCACTAGTTATTCTCTTTCTTAAATTTCTAATTTTCTTCTCCAATTGTTTCTTCTCTACTGCCCACTTCCACAGTGATTGGACTCCCCTTTCATCCACCAATTTTCTCAGTGATTCACTTGCCTTTAAAGTCATAAGTCTCTAAAACATCTTTTCTAAGACCTAAATCACTGAAAACTTCCCACAAAAAAACCTCTAACTCTAGATCTGAGTTTTGTTGTTGTTGTTGTTGTTTCGGGGTTTTTGTTTTGTTTTTCTTGTTGTTATTGTTACTGTTTTTTCCTTCAGGAGCTCTACCAATTGCTTGCCAATGGATTTAGAACAATTGTTTACCTAGACCTGAAGAGTCCAATGTGGAAGCCAATCACACCTTTCGACTACTAAGCACCTGAAATGGGGTAAATTCAAACTGAGATGCATTGCCAACATAAAATACACACCAGATTTCAAAGACTTAGCAGGAAAGAAGAATGTAAAATTTCTCATCAGTAATTTTTTTAGACCGATTAGGTTCTAATGTGATAATATAGGTGATACATTGGGTTAAAATACATTATTAACATGAATTCTGTCTGTGTCTTCTTACTTTTTAATGTTCCTATTGGAAAATTTAGAATTGCATATGTGTCTCTTGTGTTTATTGGACAGCATGGGCTTAAAACTTTTTTAAAAGATATTGCAAGTCAACACTTCAGTCATTTGCTAAAGTCATTTGTATCCTCTTTCTGCATTCCCATTGTAAATTGGGATCCCTATTTTTGTCCTCTTAACCGGGATCTTGTGCCTAGTTCATCCAACTCCCAGGGGCCCATGGAAGCCCAGCTGTAGCTCCCTGTGGTCAGGTTCATGCTGCCTCAGTCCCAACTGCCTGACAGAATCACTTGAGTGTGGAAATTTCCAGAGTATCCAAGAGCCCCAGCGTCTGAAGTTTTTAGACCCTCCACAAATGAGTCACAGGTCCAGCCAGAGTCACTAATTACTGCTTCAAGGCAACTTTCCCAAATGTTGATGTTTGAGTGAAATATAACTGTAGCATATAAGAAAAAAAAGTATTAAAGACATCCATTTCTGTTATTGCTTCACAAATAATGTAAGAAAGACCATGTTTACCCTGGAGAAGTCCATGCCCCCTGGTGCCAAAACTATAAAAGCACAACACAAGCTAAGCTTCCTCATGTCCTCAGGCCAGCATGTTCTAAACTCAGAAGCAGCTTGTTATATTAGTTTTTTAGGGAAAGATAATACATTAACAATCAATATGGTGCATTGATTTGCAAATATAAATAGTATTACAAATGACTGGTTTATTTTTATACTAAATATTGGGTTTTTTTCTGTTTATTTTCCTTTCAACTTATGCCTTTTCCCCATCACATATTCTGTGAGTTGCTCATTGATTTTTCTCACTGGTACCTACAGAGAATGATTTGGAACAAATCCTGTTACAGCTGGAAATCAGCCAAAAACTTGTTGATTTAAGATATCTGTTTGATTTTCTAAGCCAGATCTAGCTGGTAATTTATAACACCACCTGCTGGTAGGATGCCTACTGTGAGCTTGCAGGACTGGGGAGGCTGAAAAACTAATTGCCTCCCAATGTCACAGCTATAGGACCTAACGCAGTAAGAACTCAATGAAGCTCTTGGCATTAAGAATCTCTCTCATAGTCAGAGAAGGTGAAGATAAACCAATATGTAAAACCCAAAATAGGAAAAAAAATTTCTCACTCTACAATTGCTTTTTTGACCAAGGTCTGCCCAATACTTAAGCATAGAGTCTGGCACATTTTAGGTGCTTGCAGAATATATGTTGAATGTTGAATTAATTCATAAACAAGTTAGCTATTCCTGATAAAATGCTGACTGATACTATAATAAACTTGTAACTTGATATCAGTAAGACTAAAAGAAAATAACTTAGATGGATTTTGATCATCGTTTATAAAATAATTACCAATTATATAGTTCTTTTGTTGCAAAAGACAGTTTGGGTTAATGAAATGTAGTATAGTAGAATGGTTAATAGCTTGGATGTGGTTGAGAATACTGTGTTTGACATTAGTTAAATGGATGACTACTGACAAATTACTTAACTTCCTTGAATTTCATGTTTAACAATGAATATACATCAGTTTCATAATTATAATAATATTAATAAACTTTAAAAGTAAAAGCAATGCTTCAGGTAAGGAAACTGTACTCCCAAAAGTAAAAGAAAAAGTACCTATTTCTAAAATAGTATATAAATATGATAAGGTGCCAGGATTATGAAGAAAAGTGTAATTATTTAGAAAATGAGCTATTGACCAGAAATAAAAGGACAGTATTTAAAAAATCTTTTTTTTCTAAAAACTATAGAAAAAAAATTAAGGAATTGTGGCTAAATGAGAAATACATTTCTAGAATTGCAAATAATAACCCCAGTAATTATAAAGACAACACATATGAAAATTATCTAATAGTATTTTGGCTGAGTGCAGATGAGATTCTTTGGGGCTGCTTTGTACTCTGGGCAGACTTTTTTTTTTTTTTGCTGTTCTGGGAGCCTCTAAAAGTTGAACTACAAGGAGATTTTACAGATAGAAAGTGCTCAGAGAACTGAAATCAGAGATCAGCCACCTCTCTGGAGGTGCATAAACCCAGGAACCTTGAGGGACAAGAAGAGAACCCAGTGCTTCATTAAGGTTCAGACATGGACAAACTTGAGAGAAGCAATGCGGACCTGAGACAGTGGGATGAGTGAAAGAGTCTGGCAGCATGACTCATACAAACAGCCTGTTTGGAACTCAAAGGAAGCTGAGTGACCAGGTTCAGCTGAGAAGTGGGTACAAAGCAGAAAAAAGGAAAAGTGATTTCCAGTTTTAAATGCATACATTTAATTCTACTACTTCCTAAAATCCTAGTAAGACAACCATAAATGAAATATTTAACTTTTTAAATTTAAAGATTAAAGTCACAAGATCAAAAATAATGATGAGGAAGAGGATTAAAAATACAAATTGGGAAAAACAAAAGGATTTGTAATAATTACCTTAGCAGACTTAAGAAAGCTGAATCCTAAGCCAACTGTGTTGAGGCTGAGAGGAAACTAGATTTATAGGACCCAGAAAAGGCTCAGGAAAAAATGGTTTCAGCTGTAACCAGAAGCAGGAAGATCAACTGAAAGTCTGCTTAAGAAACAAATATTCCCTAAATCCTCTCCCCGACTTCAAACAGATGGGCAAATTTCCCTTCCTCGTTTCCAGAAACTACAAAACAGGTCTCTGGACTGAAGAATATTAGACGTCCTAGAAGATTGGAAATGCAGAATTAACACAAAGAGATCAAGTGAAAGTTCACATACTGAATTTTGACAGCACTCCTTCCAGCCATGCATCACTAGTCAACTGTACTACATACAACTATGGATGCAAAACTTGTAGATTCCAAGGTAGAGATTGGAAGATTTTCTCTGAGCATTCTGATCAGGACAAAAGAAAAGTGCTAAAGGTATTGACCTTTGAGTTCTCCAAGAAAATAATCAAGGCAAATCAACTTCCAGTGAAGCTCAGAGTTGACACTCAAACTCACAATGGTTCCAATCAGCTTTTCAGTGACCCATTGTTTAACATAAGCAGACAGCCACAGATCATTCTACCATTAGGAATGGTCCTTAACATTAAAGACTGAGACCAAAGCTTATAAAAACAAAGCAATTTGGAAAAACAAATGCTACAGGGAGAAGGAAATTCCAAAAAATAAAATCATATTATTAGAAAGATGAGAAAAGATTATTTCATCAATAAATTGAAACAGATAATAGCTCTTTCAATGTAGCAGGATAACATGAACAAAAATTTGATAGAAGGTTTGGAAGACAAAATTTTTAAAGTCTTTCAAACAGTAAAGGAAAAATATAGGAAGGTAAAATGAACGAAAAGGTAAGAACATAAACTTAGTCTAGGAGAAATAAGATCTGAATAATGAGCTTTTCAGAGAATGAGAGGAAGGGAAGAAGCAGAAAAAGAAATCAGAGAAAAAGAAGGAAGAAAATAATAAAATAAATAATTCAAGAAAACTTTCCAGCACTAAATGGTGTGTTTCCCACATAAAAGAGCCCATTGAATGCTCAGCATAGTCGGTAAGCATAAATGCACATAAAAGGCACATCATGAAATGCTAGAGACAAGTGGAATAATTTAAGCATCCAGGGAATGCAAGCCAGAATAAGGAGTTACAAATTTAAAAACTCGAATGACTTGAAAATTCTCAACAGCAACACAGATAACTCAAAGACAATAGACCAATACCGTCAAAATGTAAATGATTAATGATTTACAGCTTAGAAAGCTACCCTCAAACTATCAATGGATTGTGATGGTTTTTAAAAAAAAAATTTCAGATATTCATTGTCACCAGTATTTTACCTAACATGCATACTTTCTCAAGAAGGTACTGGGGTGGGGAGAAAGTTCATTAACACAGGAGAGTAAATCAAGAAAAAACAATCCATGGCATGTAAGAAAGAGGAATACCAATTTAAGAAAGAGGTGAAGAGAGATCCTGAAATGCATTCTGCCACTGGTGAAGAGAACAAAACCAGAGAAGATTGGAGCATGTCAGAAGCCTTCAGGAGTGATATTCCCAAGAAGATGAAGTTGAATGGCTCCTAATTGTCTTTGTACAGAGAGAAGATTTAAACAAGTGGGAGACAGTTTGCGATTGGACTACCCATAAGTATATAGCAAATTAAATAAAAATATGAAGGATTTATTAATTCTAGGAAAAATAAAATGTATAAGAAAGAAAAAGTAATCACAGTCATTCATATAACTTCACCATGAAAATTATTTGTAATTGTCATAATATTGTAAAAATTGAATTGTTAGGCAAGGTTTTGATGCAACTATGTTAACAGGGTAAGGAGATGAGAAGTAATGAAAGAAAATCATAGCCTTCTTTTCCATATTAGAAAGCCAGTAGAAAATGGCTGCTGCAGAAAAACAGAGTGATGGCAAGATCATTATATTTAGAAAAATGGGAATGGGAAAAATTAGAAATAGAAAACAAAAATAGGGTTGGAGGTGGTGGCTTACGCTTGTAATCCCCCAATTTGGGAGGCCAAGGTAGGTGGGTCACCTGAGGTCAGGAGTTTGAGACCAAACTGGGCAACATAGTGAAACCTGGCCTCTATAAAAATACAAAAGTTAACAGGGCATGGTGATGCATGTCTGTAATTCCAGCTATTCACAAGGCTGAGGCAGGAGAATCACTTGAACCCGGAAGGCAAAAGTTACAATGAGCCAAGATCACGCCACTCAGCCTTGGTAACAGAGCAAGATTCTGTTTCAAAAAAGAAAAGGAAAAAAGGGAAAGCAGAAATAGAAAAAAAAATAGTGAAAGTAGAAATAGAAAATCTAAAGTAAGAATAAATACCAAAAGAATCAGATGAAGTAGAATGAAGTGCTTGATTACAAGGGTCCTAGTCTGTAACTGGGCAGGAGGTAAGCAGAGGACTACTGTTATTCGTGATAAATCCTGCATAACAATTAAATTTGTTAAACCGTTTATATCTTTGAGGAAAATAAAACTAAATTTGAAAAAATGTATGAGCAGAAGTACAAGAAAGAGGAAAAGAAGGACAAAGCCATGTCATTAGAGCCCACATTGGATTTCTCTGAAAATCTCCAGTGAAAATTGGTCACAAGAAGCAAACTTTATTCCCCTGCTGGCCACAGAAGGACCCAGGCCCTAGAGGCTGACCCTTCAGAGAAGGCTGATCACTCAGCTGCTGCAAGGGAAGCATCCTCTGGAAAGTACAGCAGCAATCGTCACTGAAGGCAACAGAACCCAGAAAAGGACAGCTGCAGATGTGGACACAGCAACTCCAACTGTCAACAGCCATGTCCCTTCTACCATTTCCAACTCCACAGAGAATGAACCCCACAGAGAATGCCTCAGCACCTAGAAAGGAGGATAGATGTCTGCTAATCAAGTTGGTCATATTTAAAGAGTCAATGGAATTAACACTGTCAACAGTGTTATGAACGACTTCACAGTGCTTCTTGGTTAATTGGCTATATGGAGTTCAGTGGAAAAAGTCCAACAGAGTGTTGTGAATACATAAATATATTTTGCCCAAATAATATATATTTAATAAATTACAAATGGAGTTACAAGTAACTGTGTCTTGCAGAAGGATCTGAAGGACCATATGAAAAATCCACGCAACTTAAAGTATATCTCCCAAAGTTTTAAGATGTTGAGTGTTCCTCATTTTTGACCCCACATCATGAAATTTCTAAGAAGACCCAGTGCATATAATTAGCAAGGCATGGTATAGTAACTAAGAACCTAGGTTTTAGAAGTAATCAGACTGCAGGTCACATACCAGCTTCACTATTTTCTCATTTTATGACTTTACAAAGTGCTCTTTAAACTAAGTCTTTGCTTGTTCTTGTGAAAAATGGTACAGTAATACTAAAAAGTTAAATTGCTACAAAGATTATGAGGAAATGTGTGTAAATCACTTAGCACTGTGTCTGGCATACAGAAAACGTTAAGTAGATGATAGCTACTACTATATTTTTAGAGAAGGATCATAGGAAGACCGGGGCAAAGGAACTAAAGCATGTTGTTCTACCTGCTGCTCCCTACCACGTTCTAAAAATGCCAGATGTGCTCTTATTTAAACTTTGCAATTCACCCAAGGTCACAAAGATGGTATCTGGTAGACAATTTGAATACAGACCTATCTTAGTTCAAAAACCATGCACTTTTCACTAAAAATTCTTAACCTGAATTCTGTGAGTGTATCATCAAAGATTAATCCATCAGATCAAAATCTCTTTTCTCTTTCTGATCTCCACACATCATTTAGAAAGAAAGAGACCTTTGAGGACATGGTACAGCTAAGAGAAAATATTTGATCAGAAGAATGAAGTAAGCAAAGCCCCAAGAAATTTGGCATACATAGAGGATCTCACACGGGGACCCCCAAATACCAGATGAATGCATGTGAGCCCCCCACTCAGATGCCAAGGGAATAGGGACAATGAAGAGGAGTGAGGGGAAAATGAAAGATAATTCAGAACTATAGAGATCAACTCCATAAAGGGTCCTATCCACATTCAAATACTTCCCAGCTCAAATATTTAAATTTGTAATTATACTGGAAATCCTAATATTTTATTACTAGTATTTCAAACATTGAAAGTTAATTCATTCTAATTAATTAATTCTTAAGGATGTCAGTTATGTGCATTGCATACTTTATGTCCTATACAGTTGGAAAAGAACATAAATACAGCCTCTGACTTGAAGGAATTTACCAGATGATGCTTCTGTTAAGACATTTTTCAGACAAAGATGACACTAACAATACACTTAAATGTTTGAGAAGAATCTAATGAGTGGTCCTCACGATTATCTGTGGAAGGAATTCAGAAAGCAGGAGATAATTCTCGGTCGGATAAATCAGGGAAAGTTTCAGTTGAGTTAAGCCTTGAAAATGGATTTAATTTGAATTCACAGAAGCAGAGAGGAGAATGATGGGTGCCAGTGGCTGGAGGGTGAGGGAAATGAGAAGATGTCAGTCAAAGGGTACAAACTTTCCATTATAATATGAACTAGTTCTGGGGATGTACTGTACAGTATGGATGGTTATGGATGTGTTAATTTTATTGTGGTAATCATTACATATGTATACATGTATACACACATATATATCACATTATCACATTGCATTATATACAGTATTTGCCAATTGCTATTTTAAAATTAAAAAAGAAAATGAATTTGACTAGAAAGAAAGGGAGAAACAGGATTGCCAGGGAGGCAAAGGGGTGAATTCGTGGGCATGAGAAGGCCACGGTATGTTGGAAGGACAACTATTTGCTTTCATGGATCTGCCAATCTAGGTTTAGAAATTACAAAAGATAAGACTGGAAAAAAACAGGATGTTGCTAAATAATAAAACACTTTGACTGTCAGGCTGGGGGTTTTGAACTTTTTCTTCTAATAGGAAGAAGCCATTAAGGTTTGGGTTTTTGTTTCTCTGTTGTTTTAGTCTAAGAATGATTATCAAAACTCCATAAAATTCCATTCCCCATCATTTCTACATAGTTTGATCTATACATTCAAAATGCAATCCAACTATAGATACAAGGGAGATTTTATTGTAGATATTGACATGCTTATTCCAAACTTTGCATGGAAAGGCAAGGGAACTTAAATTGGCAATTCCGAAATTCTGAAAAAGAACAAAGTCAGAAGCCTCACATTACCCAATTGTAAGACTTATAAAGCTACAGTAATCAAGTCAATCTGGTATTGTCAAAAGGGTAGACATACAGATCAATCAAACAGAATAGAAAGTCCAGAAATAGATCTACACAAATATAGTTAACTGATTTTGATAAAGATTCAAAGGCAAGTCAGTGGAGAAAAGCTGTTCAACAAATGGTGCTTGAATAATTGGACATCCATATGAGAAAAAGAAGAAAAAACAAAAAAATCTCCAAATGACTATACACCTAAAGGTATCATATAAAAGTATAGGCAGTATCTTCTAGGAGATATCTGTGCTGAACAGGGTTTGTCAACATATTTTTTAGATATAATACCAAAAGCACACACCATTAAATAAAATATTGATTAACTGGACTCTATCAAAGTTTTAAGCTCTAGGTCCATGAAAGACACTGTTTAGGTAATTAACAATACAACTCACAGAGCAGGAGAAAATATGTAAATCACATATCTATAAAAGACATATACGAAGAGTATATAAACACTCTCAAACTTAATAATTTAAAAAAAGCAGTCATCACAATTAAAAAATAAGTAAAACATTTGAACAGACACTTTGCCAAAAAAGATCTATGGATGGCGGGTGGGTGTGGTGACTCACACCTGTAATCCCAACACTTTGGGACACCAAGATGGTTGGTCTCAGTTGCTTGAGCTCAGCAGATCCAGACTAGCCTGAACAACATAGTGAGACCCCCTCTCCACAAGAAATATGAAAGTTAGCCAGGTGCGGTGGCATGCACCTGTAGTCCCAGATACTCAGGAGGCTGAAGTGGGGAATCAATTGAACCTAGGAGGTTGGATCTGAAGTGAGCTGTGATCATACCACTGCATTTCATCCTGGGCAGCAGAGTAAGACCTTGTCTCAAAAACTATAAATATATATGAATATATGGATGGCAAATATGTGCACACATATATACTCAGCATCATTAGTATTTAGGGAAATTCAAATTAAATACACAATAACCTACCATTATACATGTTTTAAAATAATTTAAATCTTTGTTTTATTCTTTAATTGACAAAAATTGTATACATTTATTGTGTACAACATGATGTTTTGAAACATGTATATGTTGTGGAATGGCTCAAATAAGCTAATTAACATATGCATATAATAAGTAAAATTATGTAGTTATCATTTTTGTGGTGAGAAGACTTAACATCTACTCTATGAGAGATAAATGGTTTAGAATTTTAAAAATCTGACAATATCAAATGTGAATGAGGATGTGGAGCAACTGCAACTCTCTTTGTTGGTTCCTTTCCATTCTTTTTTCTGTGAGCTTGTCTTCACTCTTTTTTTATTAAGTTGATCTTCAATCTCTGATATCCTTTCTTCTGCTTAATTGATTTGGCTATTGATACTTGTGTGCGCTTCATGAAGTTCTCATGCTGTGTTTTTCAGCTCCATCAGGTCATTTATGTTCTTCTCTAAATTGTTTATTCTCATTAGCACTTCCTGTAACATTTTATCAAGGTTCTTAGCTTCCTTGCATTGGGTTAGAACATGCTCCTTTAGCTCGGAGGAGTTTGTTATTACTCATTGTCTGAAGTCTACTTCTGTCAATTCATCAAACTCATTATCCATCCAGTTTTGTTACTTGATGGTGAGGAGTTGTGATTCTTTGGAGAAGAGGCATTCTGGTTTTTGGAATTTTCAGCATTTTTACACTGGTTTTACTTCCTCTTTGTGGATTTATCTACCTTTGGTCTTTGATGTTAGTAAACTTCAGATGGGGTTTTTGCAAGGTCATTCTTTTTTTTTTGGGGGGGGGGATGCTTATGCTATTTCTTTCTGTTTGTTAGTTTGCTTCTAACATCAGGCTCCTCTTCTGCAGGGCTGCTGGAGTTTTCTGGAGGTCCACTCCAGACTCTGTTTGTCTGGGTATCACCAGCAGAGCCTGAAGAACAGCAAATTTTTCTGTCTGCTCCTTCTTCTGGAAGCTTCGTCCTAGAGGGGCACCCACCAGATGCTGGCCAGATCTCTCCTATATGAAGTGTCTGTCAACCCCTACTGGAAGGTTTCTCCCCATCAGGAGGCACAAGGGTCAGGGACCCACTTGAAGAGGCAGTCTCTCCGTAGCAGAGCTCAAGCACTGTGCTGGGAGGTCTGCTGCTCTCTTCAGAGCATGTAGGCAGGAACATTTAAGTCTGCTGAAGCTGTGCCCACTACCACCCCTTCCCCCAGATGCTCTGCCCCAGGGAGATGGGAGTTTTACCTATAAGTGCCTGACTGGGGCTGCTGCCTTTCTTTCAGAGATGCCCTGCCCAGAGAGCCCTAGAGAAGCAGACTGGCTACAGTGGCTTTGTTGAACTGTGGTGGGCTCTGCCCAGTCCCAGCTTTCCTGCTGCTTTGTTTATACTGTAAGGGGTAAACTGCCTACTCAAGCCTCAGTAATAAAGGATGCCCCTCCCACTACCAGGCTTGAGCATCCCAGGTTGACTTTAGACTGTTGTGCTGGCAGCGAGAATTTCAAGCCAGTGGATCTTAGCTTGTTGGGCTCCCTGTGTTGGGATCCACTGAGCAAGACCCCTCAGCTCCCTGGCTTCAGCCACCTTTCCAGGGGAATGAACAGTTTGTCTCGCTGGTGTTCCAAGTGCTACTGGGGTACAAAAATAAAAACTCCTGCAGCTAGCTTGGTGTCTGCCCAAGTGGCCTCTCAGTTTTACAGTTTTATGCTTGAAACCCAGGGACCTTGTGGTGTAGGCACCTGAGGGAATCTCCTTGTCTGTGGGTTGTGAAGACCATGGGAAAAATGCATTATCTGGGTTGGATAGCACCCTCCCTCACAGCTTCCCTTGGCTAGGGGAAGGAGTTCCCCAACCCCTTGTGCTTCTCAGGTGAGGTGATGCCCTACCCTGCTTCTGTTTACCCTCTGTGGACTGCACCCACTGTCTAACCAGCCCCAGTGAGATGAACCAGGTACCTCAGTTGCAAATGCAGAAATCACCCACCTTCTACGTTGATCTCCCTGGAAGCTGCAGACCGGAGCTGTTCCTATTTGGCCATCTTGCCCCATCTCCATTTCTCTATTCTTTAGCTTTGTCATTGTAAATTCCAACTAACATCTACCTTATAAGATGGTTGTACTGATTATATGTGATAGTATATGTACAGCACCTGAGGTGTAAAAAAATAAAGAGCTCAATTTAGGAACAATAAAAAATAAGTGTAAGATGGCCAATTAGAAGTAGCTGCAGTCCACAGCTCTCACAGAGAGTGAATGAAAGTGGTGAGTGAATTTAGCATCTTCAACTGAAGTATACAAGTTCTCACACTGGGACTGACTAGGCAAGTAACTAGACTCACAGAGAACAAAAAAAAAAGCAGGGGGAGGGGGGTGTGGTGTCAGTCAACCCAGGAGCAGCACTGAGACAAAGGAACCTCCACCTCCAGCCAAGGGAAGCAGTGAGTGATTATGTGACCCCACCCCAGAAACTATGCTTCTCCCATAGATCTTTGCAACTTGTAAATCAGGAGATTGCCTTAGGAGCCCATGCCACCAGGGTCTTGGGTCCAATACACAGAGCTGTGTGGAGCCTCAACAGAGCAAGGCTGTGGATGGGACCTCCCCTCAGGCCCTTCAGCCACTCCAACCAGGGTTCTGTGGACAGAGTCCTGACCTCTCGCTGGACAGATCTCCCAAAGGGAGGGGTGGCCACTATCTCTGTGGTTTGGTAGACTCAACCATTCCAGCCTGCCAGCTTTGGAGAATAAAAATGATCTGGACAAGGAAGGGTCCGTACTAATGCAGCACACCTACTCTATCAAAAAGCAGCCAGATTGTTTCTTTAAGCAGGTCCCTGATCCTGTTCCTCCTGTCTGGGTAAAACCTCCCAACAGGGATCTCCAGCCACCTCCTGCAGGCACATTGGGTCAGAAACAAGTCAGTAGCTTCCTGGAATGGAGCTTCTAGAGGAAGGAGCAGGATGCTATCTTTGCTATTTTGCAGACTTCACTCGTGATACCCCTAAGTATGGGACAAACTAAGGTAACTAGGGTCTGAAACAGACCCCAGCAAACTGCAGCAGCCCTATGAAGAGTGGCCTGAAAGTTAAAAGAAAAATGAACAAAGAGAAAGTAACAGCAACAACAAAAGACCCCACAAAGACACCATTCAAAGAGAAGCAAACTCAAAAATTAAATGTAGATAAACCCAAAACATGAGAAAGAATCAATGCAAAAATGCTGAAAACTCAAAAAGCCAGAGTCCTTCTTCTCTTCCAAATGACTGCAACACCTTTGCAGAAAGAGCATAGAACTGGGCTGAGGCTGAGAGGGCTGAACTGGCAGAAATAGGCTTCAGAAGGTGGGTAATAATGAATTTCACTGAGCTAAAGGAGCATGTTGTAATCCAATGCAAAGAAGCTAAGAATCATGATAAAACAATGCAGGAGCTGACAGCCAGAGTAGCCAGTTTAAAGAGGAACATAATCAACCTGATGGAGTTGAAAAACACAATACAAGAACTTCATAATGCAATCACAAGTATCAATAGCAGAATAAGACTAAGGAGAGGAAAGAACCCCAAAGCTTGAAGACTATCTTTCTAAAATAAGACTGGCAGAGAAGAATAGGGGAAAAAAGAATAAAAAGGAATGACCAAAGCCTTTGAGAACTATGGGATTATGTAAAGAGACCAAACCTATGACTGATTGGGGTACCTAAAAGAGACAATGAAATCAAGTTGGAAAACATACTTCAGGATATCATCCAGGAGAAATTTTCCACCTAGTAAAACAGGCCATTTCAACAGGCCTGGAAATCCAGGGAACCCCAGTAAGATACTCCATGAGAAGATCAGCCCCAAGACAAATAATAATCAGATTCTCCAAGATCAAAATGAAAGAAAAAATGTTAAGGGCAGCCAAAGAGAAAGGCCAGGTTATCAAGAAAGGGAAACCTATCAGACTAACCATAGACCTCTCAGTGGAAACTCTGTAAGTCAGAAGGATTGGAGACCAATATTCAACATTCTTAAAGAAAAGAATTTCCAACCCAGAATTTCGTATCTGGCCAAACTAAGTTTCATAAGTGAAAGAGAAATAAGATTCTTTTCAGACAAGCACATGCTGAGGGAACTCATCATCACTGGGCCTGCCTTGCAAGAGCTCCTAAAGGAAACAGCAAATATGGAAAGAAAAAACCAGCCACTACAGAAACACACTGAAGTACACAGACCAGTGACACTATGAAGCAACCATATAAATAAGTCTGCAAAATAACCAATTAGCATCATGATGAGAGGATCAAATTCATACATAACAATACTAACCTAAATGTGAATGAGCTAAATGCCCCAATTAAAAGACACAGAATGTAAGCTGGATAAAGAGCCAGGACTCATTGGTATACTGTCTTCAGAGACCCATCTCATGTGCAAAGACACACATAGTCTCCAAATTAAGGAATGGAGAAAAATTTACCAAGCAAATGGAAAACAGAGAAAAGCAGGGTTTGCAATCCTAGTTTTTGACAAAATAGACTTTAAACCAACAAAAATCAAAAAAGACAAAGAAGGGCATTACATAAAGGTAAAGGGTTCAATTCAACAAGAAGAGCAAACTATTCTAAATAAATATACATCCAATACAGGAGCACCCAGATTCTTATAGCAAGTTCTTAGAAACCTACAAAGAGGTTAGACTTAGACTCTCACACAATAATAGCTGAAGACTTTAACATCTCACTGACAATCTTAGATCATCAAGACAGAAAATTAACGTAGATAATCAGGACCTGAACTCAGCTCTGGATCAAGTGGACCTGAGAGATATGTGCAGAACTCTCCACCTCAAAACATCAGAATATACATTCTTTTCATCACCACATGGCACTTACCGTAAGATTGATCACACAATCGGAAGTGAAACATTCCTTGGCAAATGCAAAAGAACTGAAATAACATCAGACAGTCTCTCAGACCACAGTGCAATCAAATTAAAACTCCAGATTAAGAAATGCACTCAAAACCACACAACTACATGGAAACTAAACAACCTGTCCCTGAATGACTCTTGGATAAATAATAAAATTAAGGCAGAAATCAAGAAGTTACTTAAAACCAATGAAACAAAGAGACAATGTACCAGAATCTCTGGGACACAGCTAAAGCAGTGTTAAGAGACAAATTTATAGCATTAAATGCCCATATCAAAAAGCTAGAAAGATCTCAAGGTGACAACCTAACAACTCAAATAAAAGAACTAGAGGACCAACAGCAAATAAACCCAAAGCTAACAGAAGACAAGAAATCACCAAGATCAGAGCTGAACTGAAGGAGACTGAAACACGCACACATACACAAAAATCCTTTAAAAAAAACAACAAATCCAGGAGCTGATTTTTCAAAAAACTAATAAAATAGATAGGCTGCTAGCTAGACTAATAAAGAAAAAAAGAGAGAAGTATCAAATAAACACAGTCAGGAATGATAAAGGAGATATCATCACTGACCCCACAGAAATACAAACAACCATCAAAAGATACTGTAAACACCTCTATGCACATACACTAGAAAATCTAAAAGAAATGGATAAATTCCTGGACAAATACACTCTCTCAAGATTGACTGAGGAAGAATTTCAATACCTGACTAAACCAATTCAGTATTGATTACCGAAATTGAGGCAGTAATCAATAGCCTACTAATCAAAACAACCACAACAACAACCCAAGACCAGAGGGATTCACAGCTGAATTCTACCAGAAGTATAAAGAAGGGCTGGTACTATTTCCACTGAAATTATTCCAAAATATTTAAAAGGAGAGACTCCTCCCTAACTCATTCTGTGAGGCCAGTATCATCCTCATTCCAAAAACCTAGCAAAGATATAACAACAACAATAATAAGAAAAAACACACACACAAAACTTCAGGCCAATATCCTTGATGAACATGCAAAAATGCAAAAATCCTCTACAAAATACTGGCAAACTGAATCCAGCAGTGCATCAAAAAGCTTATCCACCATGATCAAGTTCGCTTCATTTCCAGGATGCAAGGTTAGTTCAACAGATGCAAATTAATAAATGTGATTCATCACATATATAGGACTAAAGACAAAAACCACATGATTATCTCAATAGATGCAGAAAAAGGCCTTTGATAAAATTCAATATCCCTTCATGTTAAAAACTCTCAATAAACTAGGTACTGAAGGAACATACCTCAAAATAATAAGAGGCACATATGACAAACCCACAGCCAATATCATACTGAATGAGCAAAAGCTGGAAGCATTCCCTTTGAAAACTGGCACAAGACTAGGGTGATGTCTCTCACTATTCCTATTCAACACAGTATTGGAAGTTCTGGCAAGAGAAAGAAATAAAATTACTTAAATAGGAAGAGAGGAAGTCACATTATCTCTGCAGATGACATAATTTTATATCTAGAAAACCCCATCATATCCGCTTCTTAAGCTGATAAGCAACTTCAGCAAAGTCTCAGGATACAAAATCAGTGCTCTAAAATCTTTAGCATTCCTGTACACCAACAACAGTCAAGGAGAGAGCCAAATCATGAATGAACTCCCATTCACAATTGCTACAAAAACAATATCTAGGAAAACAGCTAATAAGGGAAATGAAAGATCTCTTCAAGGAGAATTACAAACTGCTGCTCAAAGAAACCAGAGATGACACAAGCAAATGGAAAAATATTCCATATTCATCAATAGACAGAATAAATACCATAAAAAGGACCATACTGTCCAAAGTGATTTATAGATTCAATGCTATTCCCATTAAACTTCCACTGACATTTGTCACAGAATTAGAAGAAAACTAATTCATATGGAACCAAAGAAGAACCTGAATAGTCAAGACAACCCTAAGCAAAAAGAACAAAGCCAGAGGCATCATGTTACCTGACTTCAAACTATACCACAATGCTACAGTAACCAAAACAGTATGCTACAGTAACCAAAACAGTATGGTTCTGGTACAAGAAAAGACACATAGACAAATGGAACAGAATAGAGAACTCAGAAATAAGACCACACGCCTACAACCATCTGATCTTCAACAAACCTGACAGAAACAAACAATTGGGAGAGGATTCTTTATTTAATAAATGGTACTGGGAGCACTGGCTAGCCAAATGCAGAAAATTGAAACTGGATTCCTTCCTTACACTACATACAAAATTAACTCAAGATGGATTAAATACTTAAATGTAGGCCGGGCATGGTTACTCCTGTAATCCCAGCACTCTGGGAGGCTGAGACAGGCAAGTCACCTGAGGTCAGGAGTTCCAGATCAGCCGGGCCAACATGGTGAAACCTCATCTCTACTGAAAATAAAAAAATTAGCTGGGCATGGTGGCACACACCTACAGTCCCAGCTACTCGGGAGCTGAGGCAGGAGAATCGCTTGAACCCAGGAGGCGGAGGTTGCAGTGAGCTGATATCACACTACTGCACTCCAGCTTGGGCAACAGAGTGAGACTCCATCACAAAAAAGAAAAAAAAAAAAAAGGAAGACTTAAATTTAAAACCCAAATCTATAAATCTAAAACCCAAATCTATAAAAATTCTAGAAGAAAATCTAGGCAATTTCATTCAGGAAACAGTCACAGCAAAAATTTAATGATGAAAATGCCAAAAGCAATTGCAACAAAAGCCAAAATTGGCAAATGAGATCTAATTAAATTAAAGAGCATCTGCGCAGCAAAAGAAACTATTATCAGAGTGAACAGACAACCTACTAGAATGAGAGAAAAATTTACAATCTATTCATCTGACAAAGATTTAATATCCAGAGTCTACAAGGAACTTAAACAAATTTACAGGAAAAAACAAGCATTAAACATTGCCCATTGAAAAGTGGGCAAAGGACATGAACATACACCTCTCAAAAGAAGACTTACATGCAGCCAACAAACATATACAAAAAAGCTCAACATCACTGATCACTAGAAAAATGCAAATCAAAACCAAAATGAGATACTATCTCACATCAATTATGGCTTTTATCAAAGTCAAAAATCAATAGATGCTGGCGAGGCTGCAAAGAAAAATGAATGCTTTTACACTCTTAGTGGGAGTGTAAATTAGTTCAACTATTGTGGAAGAAGACAGCTTGGTGATTCCTCAAAGATCTAGGGACAGAAATATCATTTGACCAAGCAATTCCATTACTGGGTATATACCCAAAGGATTACACATTGTTCTATTATAAAGATGCATGAACACATATATTAATTGCAGCACTATTCACAATAGCAAAGACACAGAATCAACCCAAATGCCCATCAATGATAGAGTGGATGAAGAAAATGTGGTACATTTACACTGTGGAATACTATTCAGCTATAAAAAGGAACAAGATCATATCTTTTGCAGGGACATGGATGGAGCTGGAAACCATTATCTTCAGCAAACTAATGCAGGGACAGAAAACCAAACACTGTGTGTTCTCAATTACAAGTAAGAGCTGAATGATGAGAACATACAGACACATGGAGGGGAACAACACACAATGGGGCCAGCCAGTGGTGGGAGTGGAGGGAGGAAGAGCATCAGGAAAAGTAGCTAATGGATGTTAGGCTTACTACCTAGGTGACGGGTTGATAGGTGCAGCAAACCACCATGGCACACGTTTACCTATGTAACAAACCTGCACATCCTGCACATGTACTTCTGCATTTAAAATAAAAGTTAAAGAAAAAATTTTAAAACGAAAACAAAAATAAGTAATAAGTGTAAGTAAAATTCCTACTTGCACCTACGAACATAACTTTAAAAAATATTCCGCTGCCAAAACAGAATGGTTTAAAATGATAGTTGAAAATTTTAATTTACAGTCTTTCTCATTTCAATCAAAATGTTTACATCTATCATTATTTAATGGCATACAAAAAACTGAATATGTTAAGTATATGGTCCCAGAATCAAGATATTCAATTTTGAAAATTACAATCTGAAATAGAATACAACCTGAAGTATGTATGATCTGTCATAAATAACAGCAAATGACTAAATAAACAATTTAAAATAATTGAGTTAAAGGCATAAGTTGCCTTTTAATAACTTTAGAAATTAATATAGGACATTCTATTTTCTGGTGTATTGTTAAATCTATATCCTGCATTAAGTTCCTGTTAAGTGCAACCTTATAATCTAGACTTTCACTTAAGTTAATATCGACATATTGGGGTTTTCTCTTCCTTACTTCCCAATGATCAATATTGGTCTCCTGCCCTTGGCTTTTCCTTTACAGCTATTGGTCCTAAATCAGACAACTGCTCATTTTGCTATAGTAAGTAAGATCCCTCCGCTCTTAGACTGTGTCTCCTATCTCACTTGACTCTTAGCTTCTCACTGTTTTGTGTTTTCTCCTGATAGGTTCCTTTCTGTAAATCTGATTAAAGCATAATGTACTCCTCTGGATAAATTACAAGATTATTAAAAAGAAAAAAATCATGGGAAAAGAATAGGATTTTGGTTAGCACAAATTGGATGAATTTCACTGATATTTAATATTGCTTATCTGTTTATTTTTAAGTATTTTGACCAGTACTATCAATTGACATATACGTTCTACCTAATATTAAGTGCAAAATAACTATAAAGAATCTTTTTAACTTCTTGTTTTCTTTTATGAACACAGGAAGATACAGGATTATTGACTGACTCTATATAGCCATGCTCATTTGAAATTAATGGCATTTTTATCCATTGGCATTACTCAGCAAAGTGCAAATTAGATTTAAGCTATTTGTAGTCAACCATTTCAAGGAAGGCCTGGCAGTAACCTGTCAACCCACTTTATTTCACTTATATGACAATTTATGTGACTCCTGATCAAGGGATCCCCCAATCTCAAAGGCCATGAGCAATGTCTTAAAGTGATATTGTCCAAGAAGGTAGGTCCCAAGTGTGCTAAAACTTATGGCATCTATTCAGCCCCTATACAAAGTTATCTTTAAAAGAGCTATGACAGTTTACCTGTTCACCCTTTATGAGGCAATGCCACATTTGGCCAGTAGATAGCACCCAAGATATTCCAATAAATACAGAGAACAAAATCTTAGTGTGATTATTACTTAGCCAGGGAAACAGCAGACAAGTTCATTTTAGATCAGCTGAGGAGGAAACTGAAATCCCCAGTGCTTAGAAATTGGGATTTTTAAAAAAACCAAATCTTAGTAGCCTCTTAATGTAAACCCGTACTTTACCTGAGTAGGAAAATTAGCTGACTTGTTTCCTAACATAACTTCTGTTTGAATGTGGGAAGGTACCGCACATTTGGCACAGATTTAAATAACACATGAAAGCAGCACTTGAACAGTAATGCTAAGGTCTGGAGAGACCAGGAAGAACAGCATGCCACTGCATTTCGCAAAAAGAATGAACACTGTGTAGTCCTCGTTGATCCTGCTAAAGGGCACAGTGAAAAAGTCACATGCATTTCAGAATGCAATGTTTAAATTACTAAGCTATAGTAATATAGTACTGGCTATAAACAAACAAAAATGAATCATAATTACCTAAAGCTGATGGATAGTGCCTTGGTGCTGTTAAACCTGCTGGTATGGGTAGCTGCTGCTGTGTTTTGACAAGTGACAACATCCTTGTTGCAATAGGGAGCAACGTCACGTTCCTTTGGCAGTAAGAATAGTAAAGAGAGCTGCTTGTGTGATATATGAACCATCATCCACGTGTTCCAACCTCAGTTCATCTGCTACAGCATGGATGGCTCTACGTTTAATAAGGTGATGAGTATTAAGGAACCAGGTAAGTACAGAAAGCTGGGATAAGAAATTAGAAGATGAGAGTCATTCAGTCAGAGACCCATCAAAGAAAAACTATAGGCACCTGAATTAGTTTCTAGGCGACAGGTTTTTGTTCTCTGCTCTCCAGGGTCTAACATCAAGCCTTCTGCAGCTGCCACACCCAGCCCACTTTAAGGGACTTAAACACAAACTCAGAATGGTTGACCCAGTATCCTGCTCAAGAATTTTAAAATTTGGTTTCAATTGCCTAAAACTACCCTCAGCCACTGAACTCCCTATTCACATAAGCTATTAAATCTTGTCTGTTGTTGTTTGACTTGTTTGAGCTGTATTTGGGCACTTGCAACCAAAAGTGCATTATTGGTTCATGATGAGAAGTTGTGGGGGCCAGAGGGGGATGGCATCACTCCAGTCTCTTTTCATCCCAGGTCTCTATCTTCCCATTCTCAGAAACTCTAAGTATTCTTAAATTGGGAAATTTGCATTTGGTTAGCTAAGATGGTATTTTGTAAATGTGTTTTCCCCTCGTTGTCCTTTCATAATCATTTTGGTACGGAAATAGGTGCCCCACAGCTCCACACTACCCCACAGAGTAAGCTTACCATAGTCCAAAGAGACAATGATCCTGGGGCCTAGTCTTGATCTGCCACAAACTGGCTGTGTGACTTTGAGGATACCACTTTCTGTCTCTGGGCCTCAGTTTCTTCATTTACAAATTAAAGAGGTTGAACAAGATGTTCCAATTCTGACCTTCCATGGCTGTGTTCTGCCTTTTCTCCATACATAAAGCAACATTTGAGGCAGGTTAAATAATTCCCTTGTAATGAAAGCTGTCATATTTGATTTACAAGTAGACAAGGTGATTATTCATTTAAATAATCATGCATCCATGGACAATGCATGGGAACACACATGGAAAGATAATGAGAGTTTATCTATCTACTCATGGAAAGATAATGACAGGTTTATCAGTCATTCACCAAAACAGTTTGATTTGGTAGAGATGTAATATTGGCACCCAGGAAGAAACTCTCTATTGTCTTCTCAGTCTTGAGTGATGTTCTCTTGACCCACGCACTTTCTCATCACAGGGCCTGCTGGGATCCTGCCTGCCTCCCTTCCCCTCTAGCCTCTCCTTTTGACTACCAATAGTTGCATCAACCACCAACACACTCCTGTTAACTCTTTCCAGCATCTAAGTGAAGAGATAATGAAGAGGTAGTATTATAGCCATCAAAGGTTGGGAGAAAAGCACTTTAACTACAGATCAGTGAACTGTGTTTAAACCTGGAACAAATGATAAATTTATGCAATGAAACTTTATAAATCCTCCAATCATGCCAAATATTTACAAAGAAAATGCCCAGTTCTCACCTGAGAAGGTCCTATAGACGATTCGGGTTACAGTTCTGTAGAGGAAGGAAGGAAGGAAGGGAGGGAGGGAGGGAGGGAGGGAGGGAGGGAAGATAGAGGGAGGGTGGAGAAAAGAATCCCAAGTTCCTGGTAGAGTAGTAGTGCCTAACCATGGCTGTATGTTGAAATGTCCTGGGTGAAAACTATCACTGTTTGAGCCTACCCTCAGTGATGTTTAAAGTTCCATGTGATTCTACTATGCAATCAGTGTTGAGATTCAATACAATACAGCATTATATTTTATTAAATAAGTGACTCAGGTATATTCAATTACTAAATAAGAGTGGCCACTCAAAAGGATTTTATAATAGTTGTTAAGAATTGTTACCAAAAAACCCCACCAGCTTCTTATTGCAGAGGTCTAAGAAGCTAAAAGCCTCCTGAGAATTTTCCTATCCTTGGGGTAAATGCTACCATGTTCTGGAATCCTGAGTCTGAGGGCTGCACAGTAGCCTTACACCATATAATTTCCTTTCCCTCACACTTTTTTAAAATTATTGCCAGATCAATGCTTCAGGCTCCGTATAGTCAAACCTCTTTTCCTGATCATAAGATAGACCCTGAGGCTTTTAGCATTCATAAATCATTCTCACCTCTATTATTAGCTAGAGGTTCATTTGTCGACTACATCAAAACTTTTATAACTGCTGGCCAGTTGGAAAATACCTGAGGCAGAGTAATGAATTGAAACAAGCAGTGCACTGAGAATCTCAGGACTTTGAATCAAGTTACGGATCTGCCCATGCATCTCTAGGTGACTTGAAGCAAGTCACATAACCTTTCAGGCCTGTTTTCTTAACTGTAAAGGGATAAAGTTGAATACTATCTAGTATCCACTTGCAACTCTAAAATGCATACTATTTCCTTCTCCACTTTCTGGTAATCGTGCTAATGAACAGTAAAGGATAAGAAAATTAAGTACAGAGGAGACGCACCAGAAAAAACTAATGGGCTGGATGAGCCATAGGTTGACAAATTAGATCTCAAAGCATTGACCATATCCCTAGATATGTTCTTTGCTTTTAAAAGATCGCACTTGAATCATGTGGCAGTAAAATTTGGTAGGTTCCGCTTTCTGCTCTGGGTTTGTATGCAAAAGGAAACATTCTCTTTCTCCTCACACTGTGAAGACTACCTTGCAAAATGAGAAGCACTGATTTGATTCTCTAGTTGTTAAATAGACCGGAAAAGAGAAAAAGCAGTGATTAAAGAAACAAAAACAAAATACTTCTCTACTATGCCAGAAAAGTCTAAAAATATTCAAATCCCAAGTTCAGTTCCTGGTTACAGTTAGCTGCTCGTTGTTGCCCTTGACCCCACATCTCCACATTTCTCCATTTCTTTCTTTCCAATTACCATGACCATCTCCTCGTTCCACCTACGTATCTTCATGCCTCTTCATGTATGACTTGTCTACTTCAAAAAAGGTTTACCACTCCATAATTTCCTGCAAATTACCTCAAAACTGTTTAGCTTGGCATTCCAAGATCTCTGCAGTGCAGCCCATAACCTAACTTTCTTCTCACTTTTCCTCACCACATTTTCTCCAGCCTGTTGTTCATCCCTCATTATGCCCTATAAAAACCCTCCACTCTGCCTTTGCTCACACTGTTTCTCCCATAGAGAATGACTTCCTCCACTTTCTCCTATGTAGACTAATCCTGGCCATTCTGGGAAGCTGAGCAAACTCATGTTTAACCTCTTCCAAGAAGCATTCATGCCGGCCTACAATGATCTTTCCTTTCTCCAACTACACTAGACAGCACTTATATTTTGCTGAATTGTCTACTGTGTTTTGTTTATTGCAGGTTTCTCAGACTGCATGCTGCTGGAGGACAACGTCTTAAATACTTCTATTTTCTGCCTCTCTTCATCCTTTTCTTCTCCCTCTCTCTCTTTCTTCTTTTCATTGTTTTTTCTCTTTACTGTAGTCTGTACAGCAAAATTGGGGGGGGGGCAGGAATCCAGAAAGAGCAGTAGTTATTTTATAAATAAACATGGAAATGCCAGACTTAAGTTAGTGGGGCTCTTAACGCATCTCTTTTACCTGGCTGATCACTGGGGCATGAAAGTTTGCTAGTGTTTTTTAGCTTTTAATTTGGAAGTCAACACCCCTCAGCACGTTTCTTTGTAAAAATAGTTAGTGTTACCAGGGCACATGTCTGAGTTTAGGTTCTACTTTTAAACTTTATGTAGTTTCTCAAAAGAAGAGAAATGATCTAAGAAATATGAACAAATTGAAGGAAAACATTGAAATATCCCAGTAATTAAACAACTTTGTTATTTATTTTAGTCGTGTTAAATCATGCCCTCCTCATTTAGAGTTTATGATAGCAGAATTGCAAAGTACCAAACTACCGACTGGAGACAGGACCTCACCTTTTGGCTCTATAGATGAGTCAGCTGAGCCCAGGGAGAGACACAAAGTGTAAATGAGGTATTGCCTCTTGCAAAACAGTTAGCTTCTCTCCCCTTTCAGCTGTATCTCTTCAGAAAGAGGTTCCTCTGCTTCTGCAAAACCCTTCCTATTATGTCTTTTTTGTTTCGAAAAGGTTGTCTGTAAATAAGATGCAGCCCCATCTAGGGACCCAAAGTTGGGCAAGATCAACCAATAGAGATCCTTCCCGTTTTTGAAGTCTTCTTATTTATGCTTTTAGGACAGAATAATTTTCTAGAACTGGGCTTTAAGCCTTGGTAAAGAGAATTTTTGTGGAGTTGAGGAGCAGAATGGATGAGATATCGTTTTGAATATGCAAATAGTGGTTTTGTTTTTGAGTCTGTCGCAAGGCAAAAGAAGAGTCTAAGATGAAGCAGCAATGGGATAGAGCTGCTGCATCCTTTGCCATGGAACCGCCAGTCAGGCTTGGCAAGGGGTTAGGAAGGATGCGTGACCCTTGCTTGCCACTCTTTCTCCCTAAAGGAAATGCAGTTGTACTGGAAAGACACCCTACCTGCAGCCTCAAGGACAACACACTCTCAAATTCACACTGGGATTCCAGAATACTCTGGAATAACCTCCCTCCACATCTGCACAATCTTGGCACACTCAGTGGCAACTCAGTGAAAGGAAGAGTAGGACTTTGCCCTAGCCAGTTCAATCCTCCTGCCTTTCACACTCAGTGAAAGGAAGAGTAAGACTTTGCCCTAGTCAGTTCAATCCTCCTGGACCTTGGCGCTGCGGTCCGGGACCACTAAGATTTAACAACCCTCCTTCATTTCTATTTTGGGGTGGGAGTGATAAGCAGAGGAGAGGGAAACTTTTTTTTTGGTCCAAAAATGACAACACAATCTGTGCTTTTTGTTGTGTTTTATTTTTTTAAAGCCTAGAAATCAATTGCAATTCTACTCCCTTGCCTCAGCATGGTTTTCTTCTCTAAGAGCTTGGCGTTTCTAGATGTAACAAGCAGTCTCGCCTTGCGTATTTTGTTGGAGCAGCTGCCTAGTCTCGTCCTTGCAGAAGTGAATGTATCTCTCTGGACCTTAGGTTTCCCACCTGTTCAATAACGGGGTGAAGATTGACACCTAAATTCTCACCTACTGTAAAACAGTGCAGGTTTGCGAGCCCCATTGCCTTTGAGTTTTCCACTCTAGTGTCCAGCACCAAGATGGTAAAAGGTTAAGGTTCTCTCCAATGGAGAGTTGTTAACATGGAGGTCGAGGCTCACTGGCATCAGATTTGCAGCTTCGCCCGGCCTCAAAGATACCTTCCAACATTTCTGAAGTCGGAGGCTGCGGTGGGGTATCCTGTCTTTATTTTGCTTCTCCAACGCCAAGGCAAAAGGTCTGGGAGCAACTCCCTCTGTCTTCAGGACACCTAACTGTCTCCACCATCCCCAAACCGGAGTGAACCGGACGTCATCTAGCTCCGTTTCTCACAGTTCTGCCGCTGGTCCCTCCAGGGCCCCATTACTTCCAAACCCCGGAAATCCTTCCAGCCGCACGAGGCACACTTTGCACCCCTCACCCGCGGCTCTCCGAGCGCCGGCCCCACCTCCCGGCCCAGCCTTTCCCGTTCGCAGCCCCCACGCCCCGCCCCAGGACTCTGCAGTCGCTTTCCCCTCCTAAACTCTCTGGGCGCTCTCCCGGCGGACGCAGTCCTTGCAGCCATCCAGGGAGAGCCTTTCCTTCCCCTCATCGCCAGCCGCCCCAGCCAAAGCGAGAGCCAGTCAGTGGGCAGGGCGCCTGGCACAGTGGCGCCTCTCGGACCGGCCTTCTGCTGGGCGGGGTTGGGAGGAGGCACTCGTCCTCTCTGGGATCCGGGCTGCCGGCTGGCCAGGGGTGCTCAGCTCTGCCAGGCATCCGCTCGGCAGGATCCGATCTGGAGAGCAGCCTCGCGCTTGAACCCCTCACCAAGCGCCCGAGCCGCCGCCTCCCTCCCGCGGGCGCCCCCAGCGCTCCCCTCGAGCCGGGCCAAGCCGGAGAGTCCCGGACGCGGCTGGAGCCCGCCGCCGCTTGCCAGAGCTCCAGCTGCCCCACACGCTTTTGGCCGGCGCCCTCCGAGGAGGGGCGCGCGGGGGCCCACAGAGGCACCTCCCGTCTGCCCGCCCACCCGGCCCGAGCTGCGCGGCGCGGCGCAGCGCTCGGATTCCGGGAGGGAAGCGCCGCGCTGTGTCCCTGGCGTCCTCAGTCCTGCCCCGCGAAGTGGAGATGCGCGAGAGGCAGGCGAGGGCGCGCAGCTCGTGAGAAGCCGCGCCAGCCGGCACCATGCGCCTGCGGCCGCTGCCCCTCGTCGTGGTCCCCGGCTTGCTGCAGCTGGTGAGTGTCCGCCCCGCGCGCCGGGGCCGTGTTTCGGCGGGAAAACCGCGCCGGAGGCTGACTCGGGGCCAAGCCCGGGCCTGCTTAGGAAGTGGGGCTGGGGCGCGCGGAGGGCAAGGAGTTTTGGGTTGCCTTGGAGCTTGCAAGGGAAGAAGGGAAGAATCGAAGAACGGAATAGGGGGCATCTGGAGGCGACGGAGGGCGTAGCACGGGTTGGGACGTGAGCGCTGGGGTAAAGTGACCGAAGGTGGCCGGGAAAAGGTCCGGGAGAAGGAAGAGGTTTGTTGGTGCAACGGTTAAGGAAAGAATGCGAGGTAGATGGGCAGGCTGAGGAGGGGCGGAAAGACCTCCCTCCAGTTCACAGTTTGAGAGGCTCGCGGTGTTTACTTTTCACGTGCTGTTTTGCCCCGATGCACACAGACACTTCTTCCAAAGCAGAGCTTCGTGCATCCTCGCTCGCAGAGCCAGGTAGTGGCTCCTTGCTGGGGGAAAACTTAGGCAAAATACAGATGTGGGGACAGCTTGGATTTCTCTTCGGATTCCGTCTGGCGCTGGGGACTGGGATGGGGTTTTCTGCCAGCTGGGGACGCAGGATGTAACTTTGACGCCCCGCTCCGCGCCGGGGGCACCCCTCTCGGGCATCTCGAGGCTGTCTTTTCTGGGCGGCTCGGGGGCGCTAAGGAATAAGGAAGGCATTAAAATGCGGTTTGGGGTTCGCGTTGTCGATCTCTTCACTCTTCCCGCGAGGCGCCACGGTCTCCTCCTCCTGACGCTTATATTCTGTATGCATGGCCAGTTCATCATATTTAAGGGAAAACCAAAGCAAGACCTTCGAGAGGAAACTTTTAAAGTAAAATTATAGACGGGGAGTGCTTTGGCTGGGTCCGCCCCTGTGACGGATTTCTTCTGGTCATTTAGCACTTGCCTTGACACGGTGCTATGAAGAGGGCTTTCTCCTGATGCCACAGTTTCTTTAACCAAGCACTTAGAAGATGCCAGTCTCTCTCTCTCTCTCTCTCTCTCTCTCTCTCTCCCCCTCTCTCTCCCCCTCTCTCCCTCTCTCTCTCGTGTTCTCTTTCTTTCTTTTCCTATTAGAGGGAAAATCAAGTAACTTTGAAAGTTTCTCTATGTTATGTATGATATTGTTAAGGCAGAGGTACTTTGCAAGTTCTGAGGTGGAAGAAACTCTAAAAGGTGGAGAACCACTGAGATGCCGGTGGTCCATGCTTATTACGATGGAGATTATGCTTCACTTGCACGGCGTTAACTCAGAAATTCTTCAGTGGCATCAAGAAGAAAATCCAATGATATGCCCAAATGTCCTTGAATGAACTAGCACATACTGTCTATGTACGATACTGCATATTAAAATATACTTTACATGTTAGGCATTATGAATCCAAAATATATGCCACATGAATCTTTAGCATCCCTTGCTTTAAAAATTTTTAGTCTGGATTCTAATAAAAGGTGATCTAACAAAGCAGCATTTATATGGTGCGTGTAAAGAAATGCCTGGGGAAATCAGGTATTTATGTGGGGTCTTCAGAAAATCTTCATGATTCTTAGTTCATTCATTTTGCATTTAATGATCATGACCTGTGTATCTGCTCCGCAAGCACGGTGATAGGTTCTTAAAGATGAGAAAATATATTTGGGCATGTGTCAGGGAAAAGTTCTCCTCCCAGCTACTATACTGGAAATGTTAGATTTTTTTTTTCTGCACCGCCATAGTCAATAAGGAATAGGAAATACATCTTGAAGGGATTATATGCCCTCCTTAAGAGCTAGATTCTAATATTACAGCATGGATTGATTGATTAGTTTTTATGTCAAATGCTAATCCATTTTGGGATTGTGCTTGGGTTGTAATGTTTTCTCCTGGAGCACTTTATCGTGGTCAGTGAGGTGGGGAGCTGCAGCTCTGTGATAAGCACACATTCCTTACACTGCCATCCTTTCCGACAATAAAAGGCTGTTTACATTCTCCACATTCTTAGAGCAGTTGCCAGCCTTATAACACAAGGGGGTTAGAATGTGAAAGGAAAACAGAGTGGCAGAGCAGATGTAAATTGTAGCATTCCGCAATCCCACTACATACTCTACTCCAATAGGTCTCAAAAAGGACAGATCATAACTTGCTCCTTTGGATGGCTCATGGTTTTGTTCTACCTTTTTCAGCTGATACTGAACTTCTTTGTTAAACCCTAACAGCAAGGGGATAAAATAGTTTCTAGATGTGAAACTGGTCTTTTACTTTTCTAGGAACTATATCTACCAAAAAAATCTGCGTTTTGCTGACATAAGGCTTTTCTTTTAAAATTTTTTGGTGAGGGAGGAGGGAAGTTACCTTATTGTTGAAATTGGGTTTTACTTTTCCATCTGCACTGCCAGCCTGAAGAACATACTTTTAAAAAATATTAAATATTTTAAATGAGTAATAGATTCATATGGGCATATTGAACATTTAGTGATATGAAAATAACCTGTTTTTTTAAAGCAGTCGCAGGGAGCTGACCCCGAATAATTCACTAACTGTGGTCATATATAACATATATAATATAGATAGATAGATAGATAGATAGATAATACAGTCACAACAACTAGAACTATTTTACTTGTTTATGGGATATTTAAAACTTCTAAGAAAACAATATGCGGGTACTGCAGGTAGCCTAGAAAGAACGTGTGTCTGTTACCCATTCTTGCCCAGTTTTCCTGCCTGTGTATAGTGTTTTTAACAGACAGGTTGCTATAGTGAATTAAAAGGATTACTAGGCATTTGCAAAATTTAAGTATCCATCTTGAACGTATTCCTTTTTTAAAATTCTTATTCAGCAACATACTGTTGTAAAGAATATTAAGAACTCGATATTTCTTTTCTGCTATCTAATGAAGAAAAAATTAGCATTTGAAGTGAATATTATAACAAAATGAGTGTCGTTTCATCATTATACAAGGTAAAGATTTCACCAGATGTCAACTGTTTACAGATCTGCATGATGATTTGTATCTGGTAATAAGTGTGATATTTTGCCTTCAAGTAAAATGAAGATTATAAAAAGATTAAATTTTAATTTAAAAGAATGATTAGCTAGTGTTTAAGAAAAAAATTAGTGCTGATTTAAAAAATCAGTTTCTTACACATTTCAACTTGTTTTTCTGTGATACAATGCTGAGTTTACAAAATAAAGTATCAGTTAAAAGCGATGTAAGTTGGGAAATTTTTAGAATCCTATAAAATCAGATCCTTGTGATGAACAATAGTAAAATTTTAGGTTAATCCTTATAGTGTCACATAATTTGTTGAGGGTAATTTATCTTCATGAATCTACGTTAAAACAAATTAATAATTTTAATACTTGTTTAGTCTGATGATTCTATTTATTTCTTGTTCTGTATTTATAAGGATTGATAACTTTTTACTATCTTCCATTCAAAAATCACAATTTTTCTTATACAGCCTTAATCAATAAACATCAAAATAATATTTTCCAGTGCTGGATCAATAGTCCTCTGTTGGCTATATGACAATGTGGAGGGGAAAAAAAAAACACACCACTATATCATTGTTACGAATTAGAGTTGGCTGGGCATTAAAATTAACTCTCTGTTATAAGTATGATTATTTTAGACATTTAAAAAAATGAAAATTTTTAAAATTAAGATTAGACCATTAAATCCTTGGTTCCAGCTACCCACCTCCCAGTAAAAGTTGTATTCCCTTGGTTTATTATGATAATACGTTGTCTGGTCCAGTTTTAAATGCCTTCCATTTTAAATGCTTTCCATACAAAAAACCGACTCCTGGGGAAATTATTTTATTGTTTAGTTTCCGAATGGAAAAGAAAAGCTTTCTTAATCTTTGTTCTATATTTTTTCATAATTTATTCTTTTTTATTGATAATTGGAATGCTAAATAAGGCAGACAGCTTTTTGAAAAATCTTTTAGAGGTTTACATTGTCAGCTTAAACTGTGTAGTTATTGCAAATCAAATGTATAAAGAAATGTTGGTCTTTATAAAACATTGCCCACTTTTTACCTATTAAAGAGCTAATCAATACATCTTGAATGATTTAGTCATTTAGTGGTAGCAATCAAAGATGAATGTAAATGTGTCACAGGTTTGTGATTTTGTAAAAGCTCTAGGCTGTCTCTTACTGTTTACATATTCTGCGGACTCTTACCTGAAGCTTTGCTGGAAAAGATTTGAAAAAAAGAATTATAGCCACACACTCAAGTGCTTACATTTAAGGCTGTGTCAGCATTTCTGTAAAGAATCTCATTTCTATCTTAGCCATAAGCATTATTGCCGGTTAGAAGCTGGCATTTAATATCTTGATTTGGGAGTAAATTATTTCAAAACTGCTTTAAAAAATTGTTCTAAATGATTTTGAGTGCTCCGGATATGAGGTTCCTCTCTAGGTATCCTCATAGTATGCAGGATGGTGATTTAACAAACGAATTTCTATATTATTGACTTGGTGACTAAATTAACAGGCACAATCCTATGGTTTTGACTTGCACAATGGTTATAATTTAAGTTGGGATACGTTTAAATGATTTTAGATAAACTTTTCCCAGTTAACATGTTTAACACTATTTCATCATAAGTATTTTAAATTATGCCAAAACAGGGGCCCTTTTATATGTCTTTATTTAATAACGTAATTTTTTCTTTTTGATTTGATTAATGGTATTGATGACAACTCCATTCTTTATTTCAAAATCCTGTTAATTATAAAAGGAATCTAAAGCAATTTAAAGTATAAGTTGTGGTATAGATTTTCATATTATGAAAAGAATCTTAAGATGTGATTGACTGAAAATTTCTATTTTATGTTATTTTTTAACTTATGAAAATCTAGATTAAAACTCCCAAACAAGTGTTTGGTTCATTATGCTGTAAGATTAGTATATAATAAGGAATTCTCTTTCCTTACAGAGTTACCATTAAAAATGAAATTTCCATTATTTAAATCCAAATGCTGTAGGAAATATTTTTCTTTTTCCTAATCAGATAATTCACAAAGTTCAAAGAGTTGGTTTTAAAATCGCCATTCTTGTGTGCAGTTCAGCAGCACGTATACTAAAATTGCCATTCTAGTTAATTTTTCCTTTCTTAAATGGTAACAGAAGTGAGACATTTTATAAACTTAAACTACAATAATAATAATACTGATTTAGATTTCCATACACTTATGTAATTTTAAGTTTCTTTCATGTAATTTATCACATTTTTTTCTCCCAGTAAGACTAGAAGATAGAGAAAGATATTTTAAATGTTTCTATTCATGATTTAGAAAGAACAATGAATTTCATGTCAAAAGACTTGAGGTCTATTTCTGAATAAGTTGAACATTCAACAAATATTTGTTCACTGTCTGTTTTGATCCAGACTTTACACTGAGGAGCAAGCAGTGAGAACGTAACAGTCAGCAAAATAGAACTGGTCCAAGTGTGTGTGTGTGTGTGTGTGTGTATGTGTGCATATGCGCACATGTGAGTGTGTTTGTGTCTTGGGCAGTTAGTTTAATAGTCTGAGACCTTTCATCTATAAAATGAAGTCATTAATGACAAAGTAGATAAAAATTGTTTCTAACATCTCTCCTTTTTAAATATATTATAAAGGGATTCTGAATTTTTCTTCATATGATTTATATCTTTAGTCACTGTACATACGTGTTACATATAAACATAATTGTTTTAAATATAAATTTTACAATATTTTATGCTGTTAACCACATCACAAGTATTGTATACACTTAGAAGTAGATTTAAAACACCACAACACTGATTACTATATCTGTGCTTATGGAAAAGGAAAATTTAGTAAAACTAGACAGAGAATTGATGAGTGCTTATTTAACATATAATCAGCAAAATCAATAAAAATTTAAATTTAAATAATGCATTCAGGGATTTCCTCCCGCATACCATTTTAAATTGTAAACTGCTAACATCTAGTCATTGCATCAATTTAAATAAAAGACAAATTGACTCTCAGTTAAATTCTAATTATTAAGATAAACAACATTACAGATTAATACTGTTCTTCAACCAGAAAACTAGCAAGTGACTTTTGTATGCTTGAGTAGAATACAGTCTCTTTAAATCAAAAATACTTTTTAACTAACTCCAATCGTTTCAGGAGTTCGCGTGTAAATGTTAAAAAATTGTAAAAATAAAATAAGCAAAAAGCTGGCATGTGAGACCTACAAAAGATGAAGAAAATCACCAATGGTCCTAACCTTAGGAGAAAATCCAAGTGAAACAGAAAGACTAACTTGTCCTGGGATTCAATCCAACTGTCAAGACCATACATGTCTCTACAAATGAAACTTGACTTTGAGATATGGCTGGTTTTTGGCCACATAAAGTGATTCTAAGGTCATAAAAACAAAATTTACATAAATTATGTAAGTCTCTTTATGCAAGAATATGCAAGATTATGGTTTTCAAGCATAATCATATATAATGATAATTTTTAAATCTCATCAATTTAAGTTTTATAGCATGTATATTTAGTCACCCAAAACAGTAATTTAAGAAGTAGTGTATATTATTCAAAGGGAAAGAACACATGTGTAGTATGGCTGCTCCCAAATTCTATTCCCAAATTCCATTCCTCATTTGTGTGTGTAGACAACTACTGAAAGTGGTTGGTTAGTATGAAAATCTGCGTGATCTTTTCAATAGATAAGGCATACAAAAATGAATAGGGACCATAAAGTATCATTTAACATTTTGCAGTAAAGATAAGAGGAATATATATTAATAAAGTTTTGCACTTTGATAGGTCAAACAGGTGATGATTGGGATTGGCTTGAAGAATATGTCTATGGAAATGGAAAGAAAGATGAAGTTTTCAAATGCATGTTTTCCTTAGTCTTGAATTTACCTGTTGCCTCTGTGTTGCTCACTCTGAAATTTGTATCTCAGTGCCTACCCTATTGCTCGGGCTCCAAGCCCATGTCTCCGTAATTTGCTGTTCCATTTTGCTTGAATATTTTACTGTCAACTCACACTCAACCTGTACAAAACCACACACACCTGTCCTGAACAAATGCCTTCTAACATTCATGGATTTGGATTTTGAAGTCACCACCATCCCATTTTTAATGTTTGGAACCTTTGTACTAAGACAAGTGACATGATGTAAAACACTACGTGGTTTGCAAAATTCTTTCATGGTTAATCTTTACATCAGCTCTGAAGAGTAAGTAGAGCAATAGTTAACGAAAGCACCACAGGTTTCAGAGACAGACTGTAGACCACACAAATTGCAAACTTGAATCATCCACTTTGATGATGAGTGCTATTTTTCTAGGTAGTCATCACTGACACACAGAATGATGGACTTGAGGGACATTTCTAGGAAACATCCCATTCTGCTTAGTGACTACTGAGCTAGAAACCTCAACTCATTCATTTTAGGGATTTTAATAATAAGCTTTGCCATAAAGTCAAACAAGTTGACTAGAATAAATGAATTCATGGAGCATTTCTTTAATCTGGAGTTCTATTTAGAATTTAACCTCATGGAGCCTAGTTGCCAAGGGTCCTAGCTTTAAATGGTGTTTTCATGTTAAGTTGGTAGCCGAGTACTGTGGCTCCAGTTAGGATCAGCAGAGGTTGTGAGAGTTTCTCTAACTTCTCAAGATCTCACCTATACCATCCCAGATGGAAAAGATAAAAAGGAGAAAGTATGCGTTCATGGGTTGCTAAATCCTGGTTGTTCTAGTGGACAAGTAGGAATATAAGAAGGAGCAGGTGGGTGTGGGAACCTGTATAGTAGGTGCCCAGACTTGTGAAGAATTTGAGAACATTAATAGATGATTTTTCTTTATTAGTAGCACATGGCACTTGCTCTCTTTTTCCTTCTTTTAGTGAAAATACATATTTTATTATAAAGGTAATATTGTAGTGGATGTGTTAGTTCTTCACCCAGATTTCTTTTGGGGAGGCACTTTGCCAGAATGCACTCAGTGCCACAGGTGCCATTCACTTCTTCTGGAAAACTCTTGACTAATGACTGACAGATGTCAGAGTGAGAAAGCCCAGCTCCCTTGCTTCCACTCTGGACAGATCCCAGGTGTAACAGGGGTGAAACAAATACTCTGTGGTGTCCCTGCATGAGCAGGCTGAAGCTACTCTCTGCAGGACTTTGCCTGAGATCACACACTTCCAAGACTTTCTCCCATTCTCTCACCAGCTGCCCTGCTCCCTTACCAGGCTTTCCTGAAAGTGCTTCTGTTTTAAATCAATAGCCTTCAAATACTTGCTTCAGTGTGTTCTTCTGGGGAACTCAACCTAAGATTTCTGCATAATTTTTTTAAATAATTCTCAGAAATTTTTTAAGTAGCCCTCCTAGCGCCTGCCTGCTTTCTGCTACCTCATACCTTACCCTCAGGGCATTATTCATAGTTTAATGTATGTCTTTCCAGTTATTATGGATATGTATGCTTTTATCATAATTATATCATCCACAGTACCATGTTCTGTAACAAGCTTTTTTAATGCAATAATATATTTGGCTATTTTGACAGAGCAACTTATATTTTTAAGGCTTCATAGTATTTCATGGCTTTGATATGCCATAATAAATTTAATCAGTTCCTAACTAATATTTCAATTGTTTTGAATTCTTTAATATATTTACAAGCACACCTGCAACACAAATCCCTAGATTTGAAAATCTTGGTTCAATATTGAGAATGTACATATTGAACTTTGATAACTATAAATGTTTTCCTAAATAACTGTACTAGTATAAGGTATAACACTATGTGCGTGCCTGTATCATGCTATCTGAATTAAGATATTTAAAAAAAAAAATTGGCAACCTATTAAAGGAAAATACTTCATTGTTTTTAACATGTGTTGTATACTGTTTTACTTATTAGGAATGTAAAGCATATTTTCATATTTAATAACCATTTTTATTTCTTATTTTGTGAAATGCCTTTGTAAATAATGTCCTATGTTTCAGTTTTTTACAGCCTTTAAATTTTATACTTTCTTTTTAATATTGCTCACACACAATTGTTCTTTATTACTCCTGTATATTTTGTACATTATGGGGTTGCTATGGATATCTTTTTTATGCCTGACATTTTAAAATCGGTTTTTGCCTGAATGTAAGGAAAACTATTTATTTTTGTATATTTATGTTTGTATATGTTCTATTTCTGAACTCTATTATTAGTTGTAATATTTTTTTATTTGATTCTCCTGGATTTTATGTCTAGACAATCATATCATCTGCCAATAATCTTATATTCGACTCTTTTTATTGAACATTATGTCTCATATTAAAAATTATTCTCCTAGTGAATTGGATAGAACCTTCAAAATATTGTTGAATAAAACTGAAATTAAGCATCTCTTATGTTTCCAACTTTAACATATACTTTACTAAGTATGAAGTTAATTATTTATTATTTTTATTTTATATATGTGTTTTTAGTATATTATTTAGAAACACTGGCTGTATTCATAAATGAAATATAACTAAAGTGAAACATGCCAGATTTTGGTATAAAGATTATGCTAGGATTAGAATTAGAAAGACTTCTATATTTTCCCCCTCACTTCTAGGAAAAGTTAAAATATTTGAGAATTGCTTTTTTTTCTTTTGTTCTTTTTTTTGGTAGTTTTTTGGGAATCATTCTAATCCATTTGGACCTTTTTGTTTTGGGAAAAGCAGTCTTTTATAAACTTTTCCTTTATGACTACTTACCACTCAGGTTTTTTTCCTCAACCAACCCTTATTGAATCCCTTTTATTAACTGTAAAATTATGCATGTTTGTGTATCCTTAAATTTGTTTCACATAAAATTATATATGCGATTACCTTAATTTTTGAAAACTTACTCCACAATGTGAATTTGCACCTTGTTTTGCCCACAAGTTTGTATTATATTAATTGTTTTGGAAGAATGGGAGTGAGGGGAGTGTCTTAATTTTCTTTCTAGGTCTAACACTGTAAATAGAAGACTTCTGGGGTAAATTTCTTAGATAAGTTACTAAGAGGTCCAAACTGAATGGAGCCTCAGGGTAAGGGGTGACCATCCAAACACCCACCAGCTTTGTGCCCAGGGGAGCCTCCTGGTAGCTGCCTTGGTGCCTGCTTCACAGCCAAGTCCTGCTGCATTAAGCTGGGTGGTGAGAATTGGGCGCACATGGGGATAAACCTCAGTTTCCTGCCCAGGTGTGGTTCTCCTTTGCCTTTGTTTGCTTACAGGCTGCTCAGCATGCTTGGCTTTTCCATCATTTTGATTTACTGTCCTTTGTGTCTTCTGGGGATTCTAATTTTATGGACTCTTTTGGCATCCTTTTCTCTCTCTAGCACCCTTATGCATTTATCCTTGTTTTTGCATTTCTAGTTCATTTCATTGGGATTTTTGGAGGGAGGCGAGTGCATGCGTTCTTTCAGCTTTCTTCATGGCAACTGGAAATCTTGCAGTCATTTTTGGCTCATCTTTCCTCATCCCCCTATAATAACCATTCAGTCACAAAATCCTATGAAATTTCCTTCCAAATCCCACTGTAAACTCTCTCTTCCTCTCCATCCCCAGCCACTTCATCACTACCACAGCCTCCTCACTGGTGTATCTTGTTCCAACATAAGCCTTCTGAATTCATCCCACATATCACAGAATCATCTTTCTTAAATTCTCCTTTGATTTACTATACCACTACACTATTAAGAGTGAGATTGCGATTCTCTTTTTCTGAACACAGTGAGTCTAAATTCTTCTTCCTGGCTTTCCCCACCTTAAATCTCTCCTCCAATATTTATCACACACTATTAACTGTGGTGGGGCCTGTATCTTCAATGCTCCAGGAATATTTCAGTGTGGAAGGAAAAGCGTAGGTTTTGATGTCAGACTGACTTGGATTCTGGTACTTCCTGTGGCATCTTGGATAGCTAATAAATCTATTAATAATCTATTAATAAATTAATATTAATAAATTAATGTTAATAATCTATTAATAAATCTTGGATAGCTAATAAATAAATTCCTTATAAAATGATGGTAGTTATAGCTGTCTCAGAGAGTTATGCTGACTACTTACAAAAATATAAAATACCTGGCCCGTAACATAAGCTTAACAAATGTCAGTTTTCCTTTCCACCTGTATCAGCTTAGGGTCTTTGTGCACAAGCAACATAAACTGACTCTGACTAACTTAAGCCAAGAAGAAATTATCAAAATGGGGCAGCTTACAGAAAGGGTATGAATCAGGCAGGTCTTGGAATCCAGGGTTTGTGTGTCAGAAAATTGTCAATTCGCCAAGATAGTGAATAAATACCAACCATTTTCCCCCTGTTTCTCCAATCCTTGCTTCACTTCATTTAAGACGTCATGTCCTGGTTGAGAAAGTCTGGTTGGCTTGGGTCATACGCCTTAGCTTGAGGAGGACGGGGCACTTTGATAAACAGCCCTTTGTATCTTAGGGAATACACGCTAGATGTTCCCCTTAGAAAACTTATAATCAGCACTCTCACTAAAGAAGGAGCTCTGTTACAGAAAAAGATCCAGACAACTACAGAGAAGACCCAGTCCAGCTGTTCATATTAATCCACGTAGTCTCTACTCATAAATAGACACAGATAACCAGAGATCACCAGATATGCAAGAGAAATCGTCAGGAAAAAAAAGGACAGAGAAAACAGAACAACTTACATTGGAGGCAAGCAATAATACAAAGAACCAATTATAATTTTTAAACTGTCCAATCAGTATTCTCAGAGAGTCAAAAAGATATTGTATCTTGAAAATAAGAACAGGTTTCTATGAAGAAAAATCAACTAGGGAACAAAAAATAATTGTTCCCTAGTTTCATTAGAAATGAAATTTATAACTGACAACATAAAAGTTAAGGAGAAGGCTGAAACGAATAGAGATAATAAAGCCCATGCTGGTGAACTATAAGGTACAGACATGGACATTTCCTATGGAAGAGAGCAAGAAGACCAAACTGGAAAATATAAGAGAAGTGTGAAGAGACACAGAGGATAAATCCAATGAAGAGCTCCAGAAATGGATGAGAGAGGCAATGAGAGGAAGGACATGGTCAAAGACACACTGTTGAATAGCCTGACTTAAAAATTTTAAAAACTGATGAAATTTCTACACTGAAATGATAAAACTGAAAATTCTAAAAGCTTTCAGAAAAACAAGATAAATTATTTACAAAAAAAAAAAAAGTTGTATCTTATTAGCAACAAAATAGTATCTTTAAAGTTCTTAGGATCGGAGATATTTAATCAACAGCCAAACTGTCCATCAAATATGAACAACAGAAGAGTTAAAAGTCAGAGAAGGTTAAAATGATTAGGTGCAGCAAACCACCATGGCACATATACACCTATGAAACAAACCTGCGCTTTCTGCAAGTGTATCTCAGAACTCAAAATAAAAATCTAAAAAATAATATTTGGGGCGTGCAAGGGTCTCAGGGGAGTTACTGCTCTCTCCATTTGGGAAAATCTTCAAAGAGGTCCTTCAAAACAAGACAGAGATAAGACAGAGATAGAGCAAAGGGATGATGAGGCACTCAGTTGCACCCAAGTCTGAGTGTCAGCCTCTGGCCCTGGGAAAACATGGGGTTCCATTTCCTTCTGTGGTCAGACCACACTGTGACTCTATAGGGGGTTCCACTGAAGATATACCAGTTTTATAAGTGCTATTTATTAGTTCGCTGTTTTTGAAATGGATTTATATTTAAAGCCTGAATGATTTAGATATTGCTTAAGAACAGAGTATAATATAATAAATATTGATGAACTGAAATAATAAAAATTTAGAGGTGAAGGGAAAACAAGAGGGAAAAGTGGGCGAGCATGCCACATTCCTTATCTTACATAGTAAGAGGTTAATAGAAGCCGTCTAATGTTAATAAATTAAGAAATAGACATAAAGTCTTAAAAGTTACCAAATACTAAAAGAATTAAAAATAATACAATCAACAAAAATCCAGTATGCACCTTTGTTTATTTTGTGCTTTCATTTTTTCTATAATTTAAACAAATTAGAAAATAAATTTAAAATTAGCATGTGGAAAAAGCATTTCGGCCTTAATATATGTTTTGTGTTTTGTATTTGACCTCAAAATATGCTGCTTTTTCTGTAGTGCTTTTGATAAATGTTTATTACTCTGTAAATTTCAAAATGAAGGTGTTTTTTTCAGCAGGGAGAGCCATCCAGCAGTGGTAAAGTCATGCTCCTGTAGCCATGAGTCGACTTCTGGAAGTGGGAAAGCAGAGGCCATCTGCCAGATCATGCTGTAGAGCAGGGTGTGACAACCTCAGCACTGTTGTCATTTTGAGCCAAATAGTTTCTTGTTGTTGGGAGTCATCCTGTGCATTGTAGGATGTTTAAGAACACATCTGGCTTCTACCCAGATGCCAGTAGCAACTTCTCCCACTTGTACGATCATAAAAAGTCTCCAGACATTGACAAATGTCCCCTGGGGAGCAAAAACAACCCCATTTGAGAAACCTGCCATAGGTGATTTCTGGCTATGTGAGAAGCTGCACAAAGTGACCGCTTCAGCCTCTCTCAACTAACTTGCTAGGAAGGGGGTCAGCATTTTGCTTAGACCTAGTTTCCTTCTTAACATTTTAGTTTTTCCAATTCAGACAAATTTCCCTTGGTTAGGTTCAGTTCAGCCAGTATCTTTGAGTGCCAACTCTGTCAGGCACTGTGCCCAGTGCACACATCTCTGTTGGACAAATTTTCCTTTTTGATAGTAATAAATGATAAACGTTCCCCCTGATATTTTTTGCCTGGACAAGATTTCCTTTCATACTAGACACTGTCACACATTTCATTTTGCCTCAGGTACAGATATTACCAGTTGTTAGGGCTGGCTCTGAAAGTCTTAGTAGAGCCTTCTAATTCCCACATTTTAAAATGAAGTAATGAGAGAAAAATTACTTTGTAGAAGACAGTAAATAAAACCGAAATTGGCAATCATAAATATTGGTTGGTTAATAAAAACGTGAACTTGAAATTTGCATGTCACACTTGACATTCAAATTTGTTACAATTAAAATATAGTAGGATTCCTGTCTTCAAAGAGTTTATCACAAACCCAGAATATATTTTTGGTATGAAAACGAGTGCAGTGGTTCTGAGTGTAAAATTTGATTCATTGTTTTTGAGCTGTTAGAAAGCAGTTTACAGCTATTATATTTGACTCCCAGGAGCTACGCTATGTTTCCTTTTTATTGAAAAATTGGAGATTTTCAAGTTTACTGAAATGTAAACTGTGAGTTACTCTATTTTTATAGATGGCATGAATCATTTTCTTCTATATTGGAATACGCTTTTAATTAAGTTTTTCCTTTAAGGCAATTCTTAGTTTTTAAAAAACGTATCTATGAAGACATCCTATGAGGGTTACATGTTAACCTCCAGAGATAAAAATGATAATAGAAAAGTAAACGGAATCCCTGGTGGTGTTAAAATTTGAAATATATTTTCACAAAATTTTACACTATGCATAAATATTGACCTTATTTATTGTGATGAGGTCTGAGAACCACAGGGGACCACAGCTGGGCTGCTGCTCAATCCCTTTGTATATATGGAGAATGAATCTGCACATAGGCTTCGTAGCCTTCACAGTGAATGGATCAGGACACCCTGCACAGGCCAGCACATTCCTGCACTTGCCTTTATACATACACATATGCAGGCACACAAATAATACTCTCTTACTGAACTTTCTCACTACACAAAAGGCTGTATTTTTCATTTGCTTGTCTTTGCCTTGAAAGTTCTAGACCTCATTATGCTACTACCATTCTCTGTACTATCCCTAAATAAATCAAGCCCTTCTTTATCAGTGTATTATTAGCTTCTATTAAAGGTTAGTGTACGAAATGGCCATAGAAAAACATTTTTTGCTAATACTTGTATTCATATTTTTATGCATCCACACAGTAGTTTAAGTGTCTACAGTAGGCATGGCACTATGCTAAGCTTTTCCTTAGAAAATATTTCTAGGGTCAAATTATTTCTTTCTGATAAATCAGATATTTTTAAGAATGAGAGTTTCAATTCAGTGTTTTCATTTATAATTTTCCTACTGGGAAGAGCAAAGTTACTTTGTAGCTCAGTTGCAACAAGTACATTTACTAAACTTCATTTTCTTGATGTTTTCTTATCAATTATATAATTTGTGACCATCATATATATATAGTCTTTGTACATTCTCTGTACACATCCCTAAATAAATCAATCCCTTCTTTATCAATGTATTCTTACCTTCTATTAATGTAGGAAACGGCCATAGAAAAACATTTTTTGGTAATACTTGCATTCATATTTTTATTATATATCTATATCATGATTCATATATCCTGTTAGGAAGGAGGTCAGCATTTTGCTGATACATATATACATATATAGATACATATGTGTCATATGTATCTATATATGTGTACATATGTATGTATGATACATATACATATATACATGATTTCTCAAGCTTAACTGTTTTCTCTGCCAGGATGTATCATATGTATCAGCATATGATACATACTATATATATGTATATAGCATATATATAGAGAGAGTATAGCATATACTATATATGGTATAGTATATACTATACATATGCTGATACATATACTGTATGCATATATATAGTATGTATCATATGCTGATATGTATGCTGTATACATATATATAGTATGTATCATATGCTGATACATATATATATAGTATGTATCATATGCTGTATACATATATATATAGTGTGTATCATATGCCAATACATACTATATATATGTATACAGCATATGATATATACTATACGCTCAGAAGCCTTGGAAATGTTTTTTGAAGATATTTGTGCTAAAAATTCCTTTGCCAGATGTTTCACCATTGCTGTCTTAATGTGCCCATAACATTAATTTGCTGAAGTTATTTTAATTGTATGAATATTAATTTTCTCTGATTCTTCCTTCTGCAAATTGAGATGATTGGATTCAGTGATTCCCAGATGTAGCTGATCCATGGGTCAGCTACAACAGCCCAGCAAGAAAGCATTTTCAGAACATTTAGGCATGCTACATCAGTGTCTCTGGGCTGGAGCCAAAGCGCCAGGTGATACTGGGGCCCATCCAGGTTTGGAGACCTCTGGACCAGATGTTCTCTTAAATATCCTTTTGTTTTGTGAGTTCATGATGCTTTTGGAGCCCTGGCTTTTGGTAGGTGGAATGTAAGTCAGCACAAAGAGAAAGACTGCCAGTGACTCAGGAAGGGGAACGCCTTAGGTCATGAGAGGGTTTTCCAGCATTCGCAGACCTCTCCCACAAGGATATGTTAAGTACTTCTCTGTGTTCTATTGTATACTATGTGCATACCTCTGTTGTAGCATTTATCTGATGGTATTGTAATTGCAGGCGCACATCTTTGTATATTCTACTTAGCTCAAGTGAAATCTATGAACACAGAGAATGTAGATAGATGTCAGTCTCCACAATATCACAGCCAACCTCATAGTAGGCATCAGATAAATGCTTGAATGGATTAATGAGTGAACTATTAAGAGAAATCACTCAGTAACTACCTTGACAGGTTATGCTTCAGAGCCCCTGGAAAACTACCTGTAACAGATTGCAGGGAAAAATATTGGGTGGCATATTCTATCTAACCCCTTAGTCTGCTGGTTCAGTGTCACTGATTTTCTTCAAAGCATGCCCAAAACCCCTTTGTTTTGGAGCTCTGAGTTTATTTCCTTTCCTTACAGTATGGACATAGAGATCCTTTGGGACAAGACTTCTACACTTAGGTTAAAGCACTGTACTAAAATAGATTGTTACTTGCTCTACATGATTTTCTCAAGCTTAACTGTTTTCTCTACTAGGACAAAGAAAGGATATTCTCAGTAGCCAGAGAACTGGTTGATTCCATTGTTTGACCTTTTGGAAGTAAATACATGTAGCCACAAAAATTTGATATTCAGTCAACAATATCCACATTATAAGACTTTATAATACTTATTATTGACTCACTTTTTTCTACTACATGCAATATGCTATGCAATATTTTAAATGTATTTTTATAATTAGAGGAATCATTAATTAATATAGGGAAAATACTATTTCTAAAGTTTAGATTAAATTCTTTAATAGGAAAATACTATGAAAATAAAGATTTACACAGTCAACAATTTAAAATTTATGATCAAAATTTCTGATTTTGTGTTTATTCTGATATTTTAGTGCTTTCCTGCATTGATTTCCTTACTTCATCGATTCATGATTTTTCTGGTGAGGTAATATATTTAATTTGCTAATATTTATATGCTAAGGACACTTTCTTAATATAGCTTAATTCACTGTCTTTATAGCTTAATTTACTGTCTTTTCAAATTCTATTCATCATGTATCAGATTTTTATTTTAGTCTTAATTAAAGTGGTTATTTCATGATTTAAACTTTAAAATTTTTGAAAGACCAGATAAGATTCTAGCAGTCATCATTTCACCTACCAATAAGCACTGTAACTTATTTGTAATAAGCTCTCCTTTATATGAAAATAGATAGAATGCAACATATTTATGTATATATTAACACATAGATATGGTCTGGCATAAGGAGTCAAGCTTGGTCTGTATGGAATAGCTCCTCTTCTCATTATACTAAGCAAGCTTGTTTCCAGTAGATAAAGGGGGCAGATCTACTTTCAGTTGAAGAGTATCATCTGCAGACTGTTCTGGATTAAGCCAGACACAGCCCACAGTCTCCATTTAATGAAGGCATCTCATCTTAGACTGTCAGCCACAGCATCCCATCCTAGGGCAGTCAGAGAAGGGACTTGCATTTTCATCCAGGAACAACTTGACTTCTGGGTTCTGAACAAGAAAAACATTAGGGTGTAATAATAAACCCTTCTTATCTTTCTTACCACCTTTAGTTAGTAGACCAGAATTGATATGATGAAGGCATATGACTAAATCTTTAAGCAAATTCCTTCCATAATATTTTATTTTGTCTTTGGATTTATATTGAAATGAGGTGGAACCAAAGCAACTGTACCCAAGATATTATCCAAAGAAATGCCTGCAATGGAAGAGCAGTATTTTATTAGTGCCTGCAGTGGGCAAAGCCTGTGATCTTTTAATAGCATTCAAAGAATGCTATTAATGAGAGCTTTGACTACTTTCATTAAGAATTTTTAGATTCTAGAAGCTTCTGGGTAATGTCTGAACCATGGAAAGTGATGTTCTAGGATAGGGGCACAGTCTGGAGAAAGAACAAATGTGGACCTTTATGACCTCAAGTTGACCATTGTTGATCATGTCATAAAGTATGTTTTGACCTCTCATCTCTAGACAGATCAGAGACAAGCTGGAAGTGTCATCACAGAAGCAAAACCTGTGATTTTTGTCCTCCCACCTGCTCCTTTCTCCCTGACTCACATTCAGTTCTGAATCTGCTTAGTGTATTTTCCAACAGAAATTCCTGCTAAGCTCTTTCTCTAAGGACTCACAAGCTTATCTAAGTTTCAGTCGTGCTTATGCTACTTGATTTTAACCAGCCTAATCTAAGGTTCCTGCTTTTGTGACTCTGTACTCTCTGAAATATGATGTTTTTGTGTGTTTGGCATTACTCCCTTGACATCCTCCCTGAACACTGATCAGTATTTTAAATGGTTAGCTTTGGACACCTGCCATTTGGCTGCATAAGATAAAACACATTTTGCTTTAGGTATGTACTTCAATCAGAATCTTTGAAAGTTAAATATTCTTATATCTGCAAGGGGCTAGAAAACCACTTTCCCAACTTTTTTAGTGAACTTTGGGAGTGGGAGAAGATGTACTTGGATACTAAGCCCAAACCAGGATCCTTCTTTCTTAACTTCAAGTGGCACAGGAAACCCCCTTCGGATTTTCTACATCCTCTCTCAGAATAGCACTCCCTTCTGTGCGACAGAATATACTTTAGTTTCTTGCTTGAAACCAACAGGAGGCACAGCAGATGTATTCGTAAGTCAAAGGAATTTCAACCCCATAAAGAAATATAGCCAAATGACACCGAAAAGCTCTGATACATAAATGTGCCTAGGAGTGTATCCTGGCACCTGACTACTGGAGACCTGGCCAGGGAAATGGTCATCAGGTTTGCCCCATTGCTAGAGTAGTTGACAGCCATTGGTGATTCGTGAGATCAGATGACAGATCAGACGAAACATTTGATGTAGGGGTTAGCAATGGGACCCTTCAGAGAATGCATTGGTGAAAGAATTAGTTGGAGTTAGGCAAAGCCTAGGCAGGGGAGACTTGAGGTAGACTGGATATGCTCAAATGGAGATGAAGATTAGGGCAGATGCTGGCAATAGGTTTGGACAAAATCTTTGGATGTTTATGACTTACTTAGCTTCAGGTAGAGTGAACTCTGGCACCCTGAAAATCCTTTTAGGATAGATATTTACCTGGCAGGGTTATTAGAAGCGTGTACGTGCAGAGCCTGGATTTAATCAGGTGCCTGCTCTTGCTGTGATTTGCCTAGCCAAAGGAGCTCAAGCCTTTCTCTGAGCTCACTTTCTGTCTGGAGTTGAAATGATTGTTCTCTCATCAGCATTTAGCTTCAGACAGAAAATCTACACCTGGCTTGACTGGGAAATCTGCCAGCCTGTCCACTCCATCCAATAGTCTGGTGTTTCAATCTAAGAAAGCAGTTCACAACTTTTAGTATGCAATGATATGGGATAGTTGCTGAAAATGCAGGTTCTTGGGTTTCTGCCTGGGAGATAGATACCATGGGTTTAAGGTGGTGCCAGGAACCTGATTTTAGTTTTTAACCATCATCTAAGGAATTTTAATGCAGTTTTTGAGATGAGATGACACTTTGAGAACACTAGCCTGGAGGGAGCTAGTTCAACTTACTTTTAGAAAATCCTATAGACACATTATGATTTTTGATGATAGATGATTTCTTCAGGACCCTGACACCATTTTCCCTCCAAAGCAGGGACATCTGTGCAGTGGATGAGGTATGGTTTTCTCTGTTCTATATATATCTTCTCAGAATTTTGCTGTTAGGAAACTTGTTCCTAACATGTAGAGTTGTTTGTTTGTTTCAAAGGGTCAGGCTGAGAGATATCAAAAGTTAAGCATTGAGATGGGGACAGACTCAGTATGCAACAGGGAACAAGGGAGATGGTCTGCAGATGAGGGTCTTATCACTCATTAGTAGTTAGGGAGGAGGTATCCTATTCATCTTACTGTTATGTCATCCTAGATATATGGGTGTTTGTCTGATGTAGAGTTGGGTTTGTTAATTTTCCCACTTCTTTAGGAATGAACACATTTAATAAGTTTTTTTTTATTTAAAATAAAAATTCTAGAAGTCGGTTTTGAATTTAAAGCTGTATTCAGAATGATTCTTAAATGCTTTTTAGAAAAAGGGTGGCATAGGAGTCTGTGGCAGACACTGTTAGCTGGTTGTCACAATCTCAATCCATACCCACTTTGTCCTTTGTAAAATTCCAGAATGATTAATAAGACAGGTATGGCAGGTGGTACCACAAGTGAAAATTTGCTAAGCGTTATTTCTGGGTCAGTGGTTGCCAAAGGTTCAGAGGATAGGGGAAGGTTTGATAGTGAAGGGCAGGATGTATTTTAGTCTGGTGAAACCATTCTGTATGATACTCTAATGGTAGATATGTGATCCTATGCATTTGTTAAAGTCTACAATTTTTGCTGCATGGCCACTGAATCCTTACATATGTAAAATTTAAAAAGTCAATAAAGAGGCTGGGGTATTTCAGGATGGAATACAAATATGACAAAAAGCCTAATTGTATTAAAATTATTTGAAACCATAGTTCCAGGTATTTGGGAGGCTGGGGTGGGAGTGGATCACTAGAGCCCAGGAGTATGAGTCCAGACTGGCAACATGGCAAGATCCCATCTCAAAACAAAGAAACAAAAAAAAATTGAAAACACCTCACCGAAGACAATAGGGAGGGGGTGATGTTTCCAGATCTAAGTAATTGTATACATGAATGATGAGTGGAGTCTGTAAAACTAAAGGCAAGACACTGTATATAAACACTGTACTCTAGTTGACAAAGTTATTGTCCATGGTGTTATAGGTTAACAATTCTTGTATCACAATACATGAATACTGAAATAGATCAATTAAGTAAATGTACAGTGTACAGTGGGAGCTGGTTTTCTTATTACGAAGCTGGAATTTACAGATATTAAGGGGAGGAGGCTACAGGGATCTATTTGATGATGAATTAGAGTTGGAGACATCAATAGAAACTCAGATTTAGTTTAATATATATATATATGGTTGCACATAAAAACATTTATAGATATATGTATATATTTACAAGTTAGTACACACATACATATTTTCTTGCTCTTACCAGCAGAGAGGGCCTAAAAACAACAACACTCCAGTAGCAATGAGCATGCTCAGAAACCAGATTTTGGTGTCTAATACCATTTTCCATACAAGAAAAGAATTAAGGCTTCTTGAAGAAGTGACTGATGCTAGAGCCTGGACAGAAAATATACAACATGGTCGTAGACAACATGGTCTAGTCTTGTAGTGCTAAAAAGTAAGGAAATGCTCAAAAACAAAATTATCAACAAATACACAAACCGCAAACAAACCCTTAATGTCACTAGGACACAGGAGCCAACTGGAAGTACTTCAGTGGTCAAATCTGGGGCAATGTGAACAATAGAATAAATTAATATTAGATTATAACCCAAAGTATAAAATTAATAACCATGTATCCTTACTGATGTAAATTATTGAATGAACAAATGAGGAAGAATACACAAATCTCCCATGCAGAAGGATTCCAAGTGATTTATATAGATACTTCACCCTCATGGAGGGGAAACATAACATGGGCTGTGCATAGTAACTTCCTTCCAAATTGCTGTATGAAAAGGGGAAACAAATTTATAATGGAGAAAGCTGACAGCCACACCTCATCCAGATGATCAAGGTTAAAATTAACAGTGATGCCATGTTGATTTTATATGTCCCTAATATTGTGGATGAAAACAGCACATTATCTATATAGTATTCCTCCCCCAAATAGGTAATCCTAGTCTGATTATGAGAAAAACATGATACAAACATTTTTTAAAACTTGACCGGTACTCCTCAAAACTGCTAAGGTTGTCAGAAACAGAAAGTCTGAGAAACTGCCACAGCCAAGTGGAGCCAAGGAGACATGACAGCTAAACGAAATGCATACCTGGATGGGATCCTGGAACAAGGAAAGGACCTTAGGAAAGAACTGAGGAAATCTGAATAAAGTATGGGCTTCAGTGCAAAATAGCATCTCAATGGTGGTTTATTAATAATATCAAATGGGCCGAGCATGGTGGCTCATAATCCCAGCACTTTGGGAGGCCGAGGCAGGTGGATCCTGAGGTCAATAGAGAACATCCTGGCCAACATGGAGAAACCTGACTCTACTAAAAGTAAAAAGCTTAGCTGGGCGTGGTGGCACACCCTGTAGTCCCAGCTACTCGGGAGGCTGAGGCAGGAGAATTGCTTGAACCCAGGAGGCAGAGGTTGCAGTGAGCCAAGATCGTGCCACTGCACTCTGCCCTGGTGACAGAGTGAAATTCCATCTCAAAAAATAAATAAATAAAATGTATTATACTGACATATGATGTTGAAGCTAGGGAAACTAGGTGTGGAGTATATGGGAAATCTGCTATCTTGACAATTTTATGCAAACTTAAAACTGTTCTGACATTAAAAATATGTTTAAAATGTGTAAGGACTGCGCATGATGTATAAGGTTGTATATGTCTCAGATGTAGATGTCTTTTTTGAACTGGACCAGTGCCAGACCTAAAGGCATCGGATAAGAGGCCCTCTCCTGAAATCTCTGTCATTAATTCTGTGCCAGGAACTCTACTGGATGCCTGACTTTTATTATCTCATTCAGTCCCCATCACGACCCCACTGGGACAGTGTTTTTCTTTCAATCTATGGATAAGGAGTCTGAAGCTGAGAGAAAATGAGGGATTTGTCAGAATCTTGTGCCTAGTAAATAAGATTTGAGTGTAAAAGAAATCATATGTGGATTTTTTCTTTTTATGTCACCTTATCGCAATGTGAGATACATGAGGCCTTTAATACCGTGTTGTTAGCTAAAATTAAATCATTCTTTATTGCTTTATTCTCAAAATTTATTTCCTATCCTTTTTGGCCTCTATTTCATAGTTTAATGTATCTTTGAGACCAAACTCAAAGTAATCTAAGCATCTCAAATATTCCTAGAGTTATCTCCCCACAATTTCAGCAATGTCTGTTACTCAGTTCAGTATTGAGCACTTTGAGTATTATATTTAGGATTTAGTATTATAATTTAAATTCTGAATTACCTACAACCTTTCAAATAAGAATTGAAGACACCCTGGAAAAAAATAATAAAATTAATTTAAAAAATTCTAAACAGAAGTATGAGGGAATAAATAAATACTTTAACCATAAAGGTTAATACAGTTATTATAATTCATCATGAAAGCTGACACTATTTTATCTTGTGGCCAAGAAAAATAAGGAAATATGATAATATTATATGTCTCCTTTGAAGAGGGAACATACCAATTTCTCTGAGAGGCAAAACTGTCCCTTGTCCCAAATTCTGAATGAATTTATTAGGATATTTTAAGTAGGTAAAAGGAAAGAATTGTTCACTATAGTTTCACAGCCAATATGGAAATAAAATTTATATGGTTATTTCTCGTAAAATCTGACTAACAGATTGAAACCATAATAATAGAAAGCAATTCAATGCACATAGTTATTTGAGATGATGTTATAATGTAGTTCGTGTATTTCTGGAGTAGATTCCAAATTTTAATTTGCTTTGAGGATATGTTAGACAACTGAGAGAATTACATAGTTATCCTGTTCTTAAAATTATCTTCCCCAAATATTATCTTTCTTATCTGGGTTTCTGTGGGTAGCTGGATCACAGAGAGTGCATGGTCTAATGTGTGATATGTACTGCTCACTGATGCCATGCACAAATATGTTTGCCAAGTACCTTCTGTGTCCCAAGATATTCTGGTTCATTTGACAACTAGTTACTTGCTCTCCTGAGCGTATATTCTAGCAGAGAGAGGGAAAATAGCCGTAAGTCATCAGGAGACTGTTGGGCAGTAAAGGATACTATGCAGGAAACACAAGGTAATGGGAAAGAGATGGGGGTAGGGATAGGGGAGGGGCAAGGACATGGAGTTGAGCAGGAGAGCACAGCTTTATAGAGGGTGGCAAGAGAAGGCCTAGCTGACTTGGCATTTGATCTGAGGCCATATTGAAGTGAAGAAGCCAGACATGGGAATATCGGAAGAAGATCCAATTACCTCCTGCCAGGTCCCACCTCCAACAGTGAGGATTACGATTCAATATAAGATTTGGTGGGGACAGAGATCCTGCCCATATCAAGCGTATAATATTTAGATTTTTATGGTTGTTGTTATTGTCTTGAAGTTACTGAGACTGTGTTTACATCTCTTTTTATTTGTAACTTAATTTTTAAAGTGATATTTTTGTCCGGCAGGTTTGTCATCATTCACTTATCTGCAAGGCCTTCATTGGTGGTGACTGGGTCCTATTCACCTTTGTGTCTCTGATACCGAGGCATAGTTCCTGGCCTGTAGCAACACTCAATAAATATTTGCTGAATGAATGAGTAAATGACTGAATGATTACACAAATGAATGAGACTTCATTCTACTGGTTTACATTTATAGCTCTACTTGCTGATGATGTTTACAACTCTATAATTTAGCTATTTACTAGATAAATATTTATTTTAAAATTTCATGAGTTTTTTTTATTTTAGCACCCCACAATGATAAATTCTTTAATCCTTCATTTACTTATGCCACAGTATATATTTGGACTATGTATTAATGTTTAGAATTAAATTATTTGCATATATTCCAGGTTACTTACTCTATTTACTTCATGAAAGATAATAAAACCAGAATACAATTTTTACATTTATAAAAATGCTTCTTTGAACATAGTATATGGTGGGCTATAAAAGAAGCATCATTTCAATCTTCATCATGGAAAAGAATAAACTAAGAAGATTTGTGTTTTGTAACTTAAAAAAAAAAAAGGCATTATTATTTTCATCCTGTAGAAGCTTCCTGTCACCCTGGACATCATTGTGCATGTATCACTTGTGCATTTTCTGTTAAGACTGAGAAGAAAAAGATGTTTAAATTGAAATGTCTTCTAATCAGTGAAATGCCTACTATGCTTTTTTTCTTTGTCTTGAAACTGGACAGCTGTGGCCCTAGTTTCCTAGCTTCAACCTGACTTCTAAGCATCATTTGAAATGAAAAACAAAACAGCCCCTTTTTATAAGGAACACACTCTGTGTTATTTAGATACCAGGAAGTGCTTGCATTGGTCTTAAGTTTGTAGAGGAATATTTGCTCATTTAAATTTTATCCCTTACAAAGAACAAAATCTAGGTTGTGGTATTTCTATAAATGTTTTATGTCAGTGAAATTTGTTATTTTATTCTGACATTATAAATTGTATTGTTAACTATTTGCAATTTAAAATTACTTTTTCTGCAACTATCTTCAAAACCTTGAATATTTTTGTTTTATATTTAAACTAATAATTCTGCTTGGGATAAAGAGACAGATGAAAGATAAAGCATAAAGAAAACCTCTTAATTCTTGAACTTATGTTAAATTATTTTTTAAATAAAATTTGCACTGAACATTTTGTATATTCAGGATTCATTATTGGAAAATGTTTCAAACATATCAATAATCAAAGATAAAGTATATAAAAGGAATTTTATAAACATAAAGGTATATCATTAATGTAAGATATTTTCATTAATAATAACCTTACTAGTTGTATTGGTCCATTCTCACACTGCTATAAAGATACTACCCAAGACTGGGTAATGTATAAAGGAAAGAGATTTAATTGACTGAAAGTTCCACGTGGCTAGGGAGGCCTCAGGAAACTTAAAATCATGGTGGAAGGGAAAGCAAGGCAGCAGGAGAGAAAAGAGTGAGTGAAGGAGGAATCTGGCAAACACTTACAAAACCATTAGATCTCCTGAGAACTCACTCAATATCGCAATAATAGCATGGAGAAAACTGCCCCCATGATTGAATCACCTCCCACCAGGTCCTCCCTCAACACCTGAAGATTAAAATTCAAGATGAGATTTGCCTAACCATATCACTCATGAAATAAAAGCCATAATGAAACCTAAACCTTTAGGACTGGATGAACTAAAGTAATAAGAAATTGTGTTCTTTTGGTAAAAGCAGTAGTGAAAAAGCAAAAATGCAAAACTGCTTTTCATTGATTCTTTTTATTATATAATCAGAGCATCCGTTAAGCTTGCTGATCACAATGCATAATTTTCTTTTTTTAAAAAATGCCATTCTTAGTCTAACTTCAGGTACTCTGCTTTATACACTGATTACTCTTATTCTTAGTTTTGCAATAATGTGCCATCTTTGATTTTTAAGAATTAATTCAAAAGTAAGAAGTTTCTTCTTTTATTACTTAAATATGAAAATTTCTTTTTCCTCTAATAATAAGTAGAGTTTCCATGGTATATTACTGTGTGTGTGTGCAGGTGCATGTGTGTGTGAGAGAGAGGGAGAAAGAGAGAGAATCTCAGATGCAGTCATTCCTTATTTCTAATTTATTTCTAGCCATTTCAGTAATAAGTCGTTCCAGGCACTACCACATATTTTGCACACCATTTTTTAATTTCTACTCTATTCTTGTCCTAGAATGGTCCCAGATTGGACCATGATGAGGAAACCCTAGAAATTGGCCTTGTTGGGTGACAGGATGCCTCATTGCAATGCTGACCTGCAGAAGATACAAATGATGATATCGAGTGAACATCGAATGAGCTTTCATTCTCAAACACTACTGAAAACCTTGCAGCAGTCCTCACCAAGTCCACTGAGATAGTCATAACTGTTTTATTCTCATTTTTCAGATTAGGAACTAGGCTAGAGAGCTTAAGCAAACTTTAATTGCTCATAGTCCTTTTACCTTGGTGATACATGGCAGTGTTACTTGTACCTAGCACAGTGCCTCCCACATGAAAGCATCCGTGAAAACACTGGATAAATGAATACATGAAATGATTTATCTTGGTAAGTGGCAAAGCTGGTAAAGGAACCCATAGCTGAACTCCAGACCCACTCACCTAGCATCAAAAGTCATGTCAGAGGGAAGATGTTAAAATCATCCTAGAGAAGTAAGTCCAGAAATAGTGATCAGAGCAAAGAGATCCAGAAGGTGAAAGCCTCTCGGGGAGGTGTGGAGGAGAAAATAGAGCCAAGGTAGCATAGATGGAGGCAGTACACTGAAACTGGAGAGAAGGGAGGCAGTGTAGACAAGTTCCGGAGAGGCAGTTGACATCCCTCAATGAGTTTTATGAGTCCTTGGGAAACACCTTCTGTGGTCAGGCTAGTGGACCTCAAAAAGAGAGGGTACTCCCCCACTCCTTCTCAGGCCTCTGTAACAGGAAGGATATGCCCAGCCAGAGTGACTAAGTTCAGATAAAAGGTCCTAAAGCACACTACCACGTGTGCATGGTGAGACTTATGGCCACCTTTTTGACACCCACTTATCCTAGATCCAGCCAGGGCATAGCAGAGCCTCCAATGTTGCAAGGGTGCCATTTTCCAGAGACATCCATTAATACCATGCTGGTCTCACAGCCATGGGAGGGGACAGGTCACAATCAGGGACCAAGTGTACCACACCAGGCCCTTCGCAGTCTCTGGGATAACATTCAGCTTTTCAGTTGGACCTTCAGTGGTCCATCCAGTCAGTGTCAAAGTGCAGCCCCAGAATGAGGGCAGATACCTCTCTGACTTTTTATCCTAATAGCCAACCCCTCCTCAAGCAATGTGCCCAGCAACCACCAGCCCCAGAACACCTGACATCCAGTGAGGTTCACTGGGCAAAGGCATCAATTTTCTTTCCCTGCCTGATCTCCTTTAGGCTTAATAGGGACTGAACTGTCAACCTTGTCAAACCTCAGGATGCATGATAAATGTGCATGAGGGTTCATCACAGCCTTAAGTATGATAGCAAATAATTAGGAATGACCTAAACGTCCATCAGTAGGATAATGTTCAAATAGCTTGAGGTTTATCTTCAGAGTAGAGTATTTAACTTCAGGTGGGAGGGAAGTATAATGTATTTGATGAAACCTTGATTTGGGTTGTTATCTACATATTTAAAAAGAAGCTTCTTGCAAGATTTAGTGAAAAAAAAAAAGAGTACCCACTTTTCAGGATCAGGGCCAGGGCCTGTGTTTATCATACAGTCACTTGTCTTCTGCTGTCTTCTGCTTCATAACCCTTTCTTTGTAGGAAATTTATTTGAGAAAAAGAAAATGAAAGGCAGTATGTGGTGGCAGAAGGACCTTTTGTGGGGTAGACAACACTAACAGCAGAATTCTAATGTGAAATTGATAGTAGGAATTTGTTCAGTGATTGTGTCATCTTGGAGCTTTGAATAAGAGAGGCCAGGATGAGTAGGTAATGAGCAACAGAGAGCAGTCGTCTTTTGGGTGTCTTCTCATGTGCTCCATTCAACATTTCATTTATAAGAAAATATTAGCTTCCTGAGGATTGGCAATATCCTCATCCACTGGGGCAGTTTGGGGAAGCTGGGCCTACCAAGAAGGGCTTGCCCACCAAAGCTTCCTGTTGCCCTGAGGTCTGTCGCAAACTAACCCTAAAGTCAGATACAGGTCACCTTTCATCCTCTGTCTGGCTGGAGCCAGGCACAATGAGGGAGCATGGAAAGCCTCAGCCAGTTTCTCCCCAAGGGAGGTTCCCAGTTGCAGTCATGTCCCTAGGTGCCTGGAGGCAATGTGAACTGCCCCTTCACAGAACATAAGTGTCACCTCTGTTGAATAGCTTGTCTTTTCTTGAGGTCTCAGTGGGGGACAAGCACAGGCAGATAACAGAAATTGATGGGGTCCATGAAGAGGTCTCTGTAGGTACTCAGGGGTGTTTCTATTATGTAAAATTGAAAATTGAGAATCTGGTGTGCTTGGCTGCTACTGCAGGCTCAATGTGTAGCATCCCTTAGCACCTTCCTAGAATGGCCAACCTGCCCATTCAGACAACCACACAGGAGGGCGAATCCCCCTATGTGCTGCCACCTTCCCTGTCTCCTATGCCCATGACTGTCATCAGCACTACCACCAGAATTTCAGAGTCTGTAGATGGCTATTTTGACCATTTCTTGGTGGACTAGAACAGCAGCCATGCTGTCACCCGGTGAAGTTATGACTCTTTAATCATTTCGTGCTTATGGACTGTATCAAATTTCCTTAATAAAACATTAGAGATACAAGTAAAGCACCTCCTGCTGCTTCCCCCACCCAATAATTGAATTCCTGTCTTTCTCATTCCAAAGATAATAGCTGTCTTGAAATTGTTGGGTAGATTTGCCTGGCATTTGCAAATGTCTATTTAACCCAACATTATGTTTCCAAGATTTTTTCATTTTGAAACATAATGTCTTTCATTTGTATTGCCATAGTATGTACCACTCTATAAATATATCACAGTTTATGATTCTTTTCTTGATGTTCTTTCATGTTCCTCTATTTTTTCTGTTATTAGAAAGTATTATACAATTAACTTTGCATAAGACCTCAGATCCATAAAGAAAAACATACAAACAACCCAATTAAAAAGAAAAGAAAGAAAAAGATGTGCATAGGAATTGCACCAAAATGGAAACATAAGTGGCCAAAGCACAATTAGCTTGCTTAACCTCGCTTCTAGTCACTAGCAGAAAGGTTCTATTCCATATCCATGTACGTGTTTGGGAGAAGGTAGGCAAGTTGACATGCATATGCACTGCTGGTGAGTGTAAATTGGCAAAACCACTTAAGAAAGCAATTTGTTAGTATCTGGTGCAAATCCTACAATCTGTTAGTCCTGTTTCAGGGAATGACCCTTTACTGTACTTCTCCTTTGTAGCATTAATACAAAAAGCATTATGCAGTTTTCCGAGTAAACTGGGCGCCTGGCATGCCCAGCTACAACTGCAATGAAGATAACAAGCAGGGCAGCCTGAGAGGGTGAGTCTTAGGGGCAGCAGTCACAGAGGAGTTCTGGAAATCGGGTCACGTTTTCATCATTGCAGCAGCTGCAGCTGTTTCCTTTGCTTTGCCAACCACACATGGAGAGCCAACAGCTGGGCACGCATTTCTGCACTTGCACCCAAAGGCTGCATGGCTAAGAGTCCTGTGCTCTCCAGAAACATTCCCCACGTCATCTTCCACAACATATGGGCATGGAGAGGGGAAAAGTCCTCTGGAAGCAGCTGTCTACACTCAGATATCCTTTGCCCAAGCAGGGAAGAAGTGAGCTTGATTTGCGGTCCTTACATGATGGGGCTAGAGCCAGGAAAAGCTCTATTTGTCACACAGTGGGAGGAGCCAGACCTTAAGGACCAGTGCCCGAGAGTGAGTGACCAGGAGGATGTTCAAGCAGGTCCATACAGTAAGAGAAGTTCAAGAAGAGGGAAAGAGGCTTGGAGCACCTGGAGGAGGGAGACAGGGAAAATAACAGATTAAATAACAGGTTAGATGCACCAGTAACTGTGGGAGGCTGGAATCACATGGACACCTACCCAGTGTCAAAACACTGAGCTGATCAAAGAAAATATTGGTCCAGAAGGTATCTTTTGGTACTAATGGAACTGTCAGTTTATCATCTTTAAGGAATAACGTGAAGTAGTCAGACCAGAACCAAAGATAGCAGTGTAGTACTATTCTCCCTCATTCTCTTCCTCTGGAAAAGCCTTGTCTTTTTTGTTTTCACTTTTATTTATTTTGACGGAAAATATATCCATCATGAAGCCAATCATCAGTTTCGCAGACTATTTATCTGTACTTGTTAGAGAAAAAATACTGTCACCTATTTTATTTATGGAGACA